>JAKFHU010000488.1:0-18270 GCA_023783475.1 Daubentonia madagascariensis
TCGGGTCCCGCTGGATGCCGCGCGGGGCGCTCCCCCGCTGCTGGGCCCTTCCCAGGGAGCCCGCTGCCGGGGTGCTTCCTGCCTCTGGGCCTTCATGCCCCTGGAGCCCACCTCTCAGGCTCGTGTCTGGGAATAGCCCAGACCTGCTTGTGGGACACTGCTTCCCTCCTCCAGCCCTGCTGGGATCCCATCTTCCCCAGGGGCACTCCCTCGGATTTGCCGAGGTCGGTGTCTGGGCCTTGGGTGACCGGCGGTGGGGACGAGCGAGAGCCCTGGCACTTGAGAACAGGGCAATCCCTGGGGGCCCAGGTCCCAGAGAGGCAGTGCACAGCGAGGATAAGTGGACTGACCGTCAGATGATCCCTGCGATAGGGGACTATGGCAAGCTGAGGTGCCCCAACACCAGGCCCACCGTGCCCATCTCCCCCCACGCCCCCGCGAGCCCGGAGCCCATAGCGGCACCCAACAACCGCCCCCAAAAGGTCGGAACGGGGGACTGCGACGGGTTCTCCCCTCACCCACTGGGCTCCCCGGGAACGGCCAGACTCGCTCCAAGGCACCCGGGAACCGGCCGCGGAGGGTTGGCCGGGTCACCGCAGCTCTTCCCCTGGCCAAGCCCACCTCCTCGCCGGCTCCTCCCCCACTCCACTCCGGCCCCCGACCCGGGGAAACCGCAGCACGCCCCAGCGCGTCTTCCGGGATTCCCCGCGACCTCTCAACGGCGCTGCGCGTCGGCGGTCGGCCTGGCGTCACAGTGAACCCCGGTCGGGACCGCGTCCGGAGGCTTGGGACCGAGGCGCCGTGGCCAGCTGGGTGCTGGGGCTGGTCCCCCCGGGAGCGTTCTTGGGGTCGGGCCGGGGCTGAGGCGGCGGGGCGGCGTCCCAGGAAACTCTCGGAGCGCGCGCGGACCTCGGACCTTCTCTCGCGCCTCGTCGGTGTCTAGTGAGTCCAGCCCAAGTTGTGGCCTTGCCCTGTGGGCTGGATGCCTGTGTCCCCAGGCGTTGTGCCTCCAGGGGCTCCTCACAGGGGAGGACAGCGCAGCCTCGGGAGGCGGGGGGGGGGGGGGGGGGGGGGGGGGGGGGGGGGGTCAGTGGCTCGTGTGTCGGCCTGGGTGACGTGGGGGCCTGAATCGGACGGCAGGCGAAGGAGTCACCTCCGCAGTGGCAGAGGCCGCCTTCCCCGACGGAAGAGGACCCCGTGACAGTTGAGGACAGCAACCTGGAAAGGAAGCCATTGTCGGCGTACATGACAGCTGCAGGCAGACGTCCAGGGAGGTGAGGCTATCTCCATTCCCTTTGCCTGGGCTCACGTCTGCTCTCCAGATTGAGGAGCAGACACTAGGATAGACACACGTTAGATTCAGGTACCTGTGGCCCTTGGGGGCCAAGCACCCTTTGCACTCCTCTCGATCCCGTTCGCCTGGCAGGGGGAGTGATTTCTCCGGGTGGGCTCCCACCTGTCCTGGGTGCCCGGTCTGTTGTTGTCCTGAATGTTCTCGAGGGCCTAGGCTTTCTTCTTCTGGGTCATCGGGCAACGGTACACATCCCCGGTTCATCCAGGACAACATTGTCGGAGATCCCTTTCATGAGGCTAACCTGCTCTGCACTTTCTTTCTGCCTGATGAGGCCTGCCGCGGATGATCGGCAGACCTGGCTGATCTGCCTTCTGTCATCCGTGCCTTTTGGCAGGTAGGGGAACCTGGGGCCCATGCCCATCCAGGCGGCGCAGTGTTCCCACTGGATCCGTCCTAGTCCCGGGCGGCGGGCCCTTGGCTTTTAATAAACGTGCTGTTCCCTTTCACGTCTTCTTTGCTCTTCCTTGATGGTGGGGGTGGAGGTGCGGCCACCCGTACCGCGTTCCTGGGTGCAGGGTGTGGGGCCCGCGGTAGCAGCCAGAACCGTTGGGCTGCTTCTGCTCGGGGAGGGGAAGGGACTAGGGGACTGGGTGGCGCAGGCGGCGGGGTGGGGGGGCGTCTTAGCTGTCCCAGCTCTGGAGTGGTGGCTGTCTTCACTCGTCCGGCAGCTCTGTGGCCTCCGGGCAGGATTCCCCCATCTCGCCTGTGGAAGCCGCACGGGGCCCGTGTGGGTCCCACGTAGGCCCTGCTTCTCCCTGACCCCTTGGGGCCTTCATGTCCCTGGAGCCCACCTTCAGGGTCTCGCGGTCTGGAATAGCCCACCTGGGGGACCGTGCTTCCCTCCTCCAGCCCTGCTGGGATCCCATCTCCCGGAGCATCCCTCGGCTTGCCGAGGTCTTCTCCAACGCACCCGGAGGAAAGGCCGCGGAGGGTCTGGCCCTGGGTCGCCACCGCAGCCTCCTTCCCCCTGCCACAAGCCCCACCCTCCTCGCCGGCTCCTCCCCAATCCACTCCCGGCCCCCGCCCGCGGGAAACCGCAGTACCGCCCCCAGCGCGCCTTCCGGGATTCCCCGCCGACCTCTCAACGGCGCATGCGCGTGTCAGCGGTCTGGCGCCTGGCGTCACAGTGACCGCCGCGGTTGCCTAGGGACCGCGTCCCGGAGGCGTTGGGGAGCCGGAGGCCGCGGTGGCCAGGCCTGGGTGGCTGGCGGGCTGCGTCCTGCCCCGTGGAGCGGTTCTTGGGGTCGGGCCCGGGGCGTAAGGAGCGGCGGATGGCCGTGCGGTCCCAGGAAACCTCGTCGGGAGCCGCTGGCCGCGGGACTCACCTCCGGACCCCATCCCTTCCTCATGCTCGCCTCGTCCCGGTGTCTATGTGAGCCCCCCCACGCCCCCAAAGTTGTGGCCCTCTTGCCCTGTTGGGCTGGACTGCCTGGGTCCCCCAGGACTGGTGTGCCTCCGAGGGGCTTCCTCACAGGGGCAGGACAGCGCAGCCTCGGGAGGCGTGTGCTCGTGTGTTTGTGTCAGTGATTCGTCGGGGTTGCCTGTGTGTGTGTGTGTGTGTGTGTGTGTGTGCGGGCGTGAGTATTTGTAAGTGGCTCGTGTGTGGTGTGCGGTGGGAGGGAGGTGTCCTGTGTGCCGCCGGCAGGTGGCAACCGTGGGACCTTTCAAGTCGGCTTTCCCAACGGGGAGCCCCTTGCCCCTTGGGCTGTGCGGCCTGGAACAGACCCTTTTGCTTCTGCTTCCCGTTCAGGTTTTTGTCGGCCTCGGTGACGTGAGGGCCTGATTCGGACGGCAGGCGAAGGCGTCTCCTCCGCAGCGGCAGGGGCCGCCTTCCCCGACGGAAGAGGACCGCGTGACAGTTGAGGACAGCAACCTGGAAAGGAAGCCATTGTCGGCGTGCAGGACAGGTGCAGGCAGACGTCCAGGGAGGTGAGGCTATCTCCATTCCCCTTTTGCTCCTGGGCTCTCGTCTGCTGTCCAGATTGAGGAGCAGAGACTAGGGTAGACACAGTAGGATTCAGGGTACCTGTGGCCCTTGGGGCCAAGCACCCTTTGGCTCTCCTTCCCACATCCACGTTCGCCTGGGTGTGGGGAGTGATTTCTCCGGCGTGGGCTCCCACCTGTCCTGGGTGCCCGGTCTTTTGTTGTCCTGAATGTCTCTCGAGGGCCTAGGCTTTTCTTCTTCTGGGTCCATCGTGGCAACGGTACACATCCCCCGGTTCATCCAGGACAACATTGTCGGGGATCCCTTTCATGAGGCTCCCTGCTCTGCACTTTCATTCTGCCTGATGAGGCCTGCCTGCGGGATGATCAGGCAGACCTGGCTGATCTGCCTTCTGTCATCCGTGCCTTGTGGCAGGTAGGGGAACCCTGGGGCCCAATGCCCATCCAGGCGGCTGCAGTGTATCTCACTGGATCCGTCCTAGTCCCGGGCGGCGGGCCCTTGGCTTTTAATAAACGTGCTGTTCCCTTTCACGTCTTCTTTGCTCTTCCTTGATGGGGGGGTAGGAGGTGCGTCGACCCTTACCGCGTTCCTGGGGGCAAGGGTGTGGGGCCCCGGTAGCAGCCCAGAACCGTTGGGCTGCTTCTGCTTCGGGGAGGGGAAGGGACTAGGGACTGGGTGGCGCAGGCGGCCGGGTGGGGGGGGGCGTCTTAGCGATCCCAGCTCTTGGAGGTGGGGCTGTCTTCACTCGTCCGGCAGCTCTGTGGCCTCCGGGCAGGATTCCCCCATCTCGCCTGGGAAGCCAGCACGGGGCCCGTGTGGTCCCACGTAGGCCCTGCTTCTCCCTGACCCTCTTGGGGCCTTCAGTGCCCCCTGGGAGCACACCTCTCAGGGTCCTCGTAGGTCTGGGAATAGCCCAGACCTGCTGGTGGGACACGTGCTTCCCTCCTCCAGCCCTGCTGGGATCCCATCTTCCCCAGGGGCACTCCCTCGGATTGGCCGCGGTCGGTGTCTGGGCCTTGGGTGACCGGCGGTGGGGACGAGCGAGAGGCCCTGGCACTTGAGAACAGGGCAATCTCTGAGGTCCCAGATCCCAGAGAGGCAGTGCACAGCGAGGATCAGTGGTCTGACCGTCAGCTGACCCTGCGCTCGGGGACTATGGCAAGCTGAGGTGCCCCAACACCCCAGGCCCCCTCGCCCCATTTCTCCTCCCCCCCCCCCCCCAGCGACTCCGGAGCCCATAGCGCACCTCAACAACGGACCCCAAAAGGGACGGTAAGGGGGGACTGCGAGGGGTTCTGCCCTCACCCTGAAGCTGGGTCTCCACCGGGAAACGGCCCAGAGCTCTTCTCCAACGCACCCGGAGAACAGGCCGCGGAGGGTCTGGCCCTGGGTCGCCACCGCAGCCTCCTTCCCCTGCCACAAGCCCCTCCTTCCTCGCCGGTTCCTCCCCCACTCCACTCCGGCCCCCGCCGCGGGAAAGGCAGTACCGCCCCAGCGCGTCTTCCGGGATTCCCGCCGACCTCTCAACGGTGCATGCGCGTGTCAGCGGTCCGGCGCCTGGCGTCACAGTGACCGCCGCGGTTGCCTAGGGACCGCGTCCCGGAGGCGTTGGGGAGCCGGAGGCCGCGGTGGCCAGGCCTGGGTGGCTGGCGGGCTGCGTCCTGCCCCGTGGAGCGGTTCTTGGGGTCGGGCCGGGGCCTCAGGAGCGGCGGATGGCCGAGCGGTCCCAGGAAACGTCGTCGGGAGCCGCTGGCGGCGGGACTCACCTCCGGACCCCATCCCTTCCTCACGCTCGCCTCGTCCCGGTGTCTACGTGAGTTCCCCCACGCCCCAAAGTTGTGGCCCCTTGCCCTGTTGGGCTGGACTGCCTGTGCCCCCAGGACTGGTGTGTCTCCCGAGGGGCTTCCTCACAGGGGGAGGAAAGCGCAGCCTCGGGAGGCGTGTGCTCGTGTGTTTGTGTCAGTGATTCGTCGGGGTTGCCTGTGTGTGTGTGTGTGTGTGTGTGTGTGTGTGTTGCGGGCGTGAGTCTTTGTCAGTGGCTCCTGTGGGTGTGCGGTGGGAGGGAGGTGTCTTGTGTGCCGCCGGCAGGTGGCGGCCGTGGGTCCTTTCAAGTCGGCTTGCCACCCGGGGAGCCCCTTGCCGTGTCGTGTCTCCCCTTTGGGCTGTGCGACGTGGAACAGACCCTTTTGCTTCTGCTTCCCGTTGAGGTTTGTGTCGGCCTGGGTGACGTGGGGGCCTGATTGGGACGGCAGGCGAAGGCGTCACCTCCGCAGCGGCAGGGGCCGCCTTCCCCGACGGAAGAGGACCCCGTGACAGTTGAGGACAGCAACCTGGAAAGGAAGCCATGTCGGCGTGCAGGACAGGTGCAGGCAGACGTCCAGGGAGGTGAGGCTATCTCCATTCCCTCTTGCTCCTGGGCTCTCGTCTGCTGTCCAGATTGAGGAGCAGAGACTAGGGTAGACACAGTAGGATTCAGGGTACCTGTGGCCCTTGGGGCCAAGCAACCTTTGGCTCCCTTCCCACATCCACGTTCGCCTGGGTGTGGGGAGTGATTTCTCCGGCGTGGGCTCCCACCTGTCCTGGTGCCCGGTCTTTTGTTGTCCTGAATGTCTCTCGAGGGCCTAGGCTTTCTTCTTCTGGGTCCATCGTGGCAACGGTACACATCCCCCGGTTCATCCAGGACAACATTGTCGGGGATCCCTTTCATGAGGCTCCCTGCTCTGCACTTTCTTTCTGCCTGATGAGGCCTGCCTGCAGGATGATCAGGCAGACCTGGCCGATCTGCCTTCTGTCATCCGTGCCTTGTGGCAGGTAGGGGAACCCTGGGGCCCAATGCCCATCCAGGCGGCTGCAGTGTATCTCACTGGATCCGTCCTAGTCCCGGGCGGCGGGCCCTTGGCTTTTAATAAACGTGCTGTTCCCTTTCACGTCTTCTTTGCTCTTCCTTGATGGGGGGGTAGGAGGTGCGTCCACCTTACCGCGTTCCTGGGGGCAAGGGTGTGGGGCCCCGGTAGCAGCCCAGAACCGTTGGGCTGCTTCTGCTTCGGGGAGGGGAAGGGACTAGGGACTGGGTGGCGCAGGCGGCCGGGGTGGGGGGGGCGTCTTAGCGATCCCAGCTCTTGGAGGTGGGGCTGTCTTCACTCGTCCGGCAGCTCTGTGGCCTCCGGGCAGGATTCCCCCATCTCGCCTGGGAAGCCAGCACGGGGCCCGTGTGGTCCCACGTAGGCCCTGCTTCTCCCTGACCCTCTTGGGGCCTTCAGTGCCCCCTGGGAGCACACCTCTCAGGGTCCTCGTAGGTCTGGGAATAGCCCAGACCTGCTGGTGGGACACGTGCTTCCCTCCTCCAGCCCTGCTGGGATCCCATCTTCCCCAGGGGCACTCCCTCGGATTGGCCGCGGTCGGTGTCTGGGCCTTGGGTGACCGGCGGTGGGGACGAGCGAGAGGCCCTGGCACTTGAGAACAGGGCAATCTCTGAGGTCCCAGATCCCAGAGAGGCAGTGCACAGCGAGGATCAGTGGTCTGACCGTCAGCTGACCCCTGCGCTCGGGGACTATGGCAAGCTGAGGTGCCCCAACACCCCAGGCCCCCTCGCCCCATTTCTCCGCCCCCCCCGCCCCCAGCGACTCCGGAGCCCATAGCGCACCCCACAACGGACCCCAAAAGGGACGGTAAGGGGGGACTGCGAGGGGTTCTGCCCTCACCCTGAAGCTGGGTCTCCACCAGGATACGGCCCAGAGCTCAGTTCCAAGGCACCCGGAGAACAGGCCGCGGAGGGTGTGGCCCTGGGTCACCACCGCAGCCTCCTTCCCCTGCCACAAGCCCCACCTTCCTCGCCGGCTCCTCCCCCACTCCACTCCCGGCCCCCGCCCGCGGGAAACCGCAGCACCGCCCCCAGCGCGTCTTCCGGGATTCCCCGCCGACCTCTCAACGGCGCATGCGCGTGTCGGCGGTCCGGCGCCTGGCGTCACAGTGACCGCCGCGGTTGCCTAGGGACCGCGTCCCGGAGGCGTTGGGGAGCCTGAGGCAGCCGTGGCCAGGCCTGGGTGGCTGGCGGGCTGCGTCCTGCCCCGTGGAGCGGTTCTTGGGGTCGGGCCCGGGGCCGCAGGAGCGGCGGATGGCCGAGCGGTCCCAGGAAACGTCGTCGGGAGCCGCTGGCGGCCGGACTCACCTCCGGACCCCATCCCTTCCTCACGCTCGCCTCGTCCCGGTGTCTACGTGAGTTCCCCCACGCCCCCAAAGTTGTGGCCCCCTTGCCCTGTTGGGCTGGACTGCCTGTGTCCCCCAGGGCTGTTGTGCCTCCCGAGGGGCTTCCTCACAGGGGGAGGACAGCGCAGCCTCGGGAGGCGTGTACTCGTGTGTTTGTGTGTCAGTGATTCGTCGGGGTTGCCTGTGTGTGTTTGTGTGTGTGTGTGTGTGCGGGCTTGAGTATTTGTCAGTGGCTCGTGTGTGGTGTGCGGTGGGAGGGAGGTGTCTTGTGTGCCGCCGTCAGGTGGGGGCCGGGGGTCCTTTCAATTCGGCTTTCCCACCGGGGAGCCCCTTGCCCTTTCGTGTCTCCCCTTTGGCTGTGCGGCCTGGCAGAGTCCCTTTTGCTTCTGCTTACCATTGAGGTTTGTGTCGGCCTGGGTGACGTGGGGGCCTGAATCGGACGGCAGGCGAAGGAGTCACCTCCGCAGTGGCAGAGGCCGCCTTCCCCGACGGAAGAGGACCCCGTGACAGTTGAGGACAGCAACCTGGAAAGGAAGCCATTGTCGGCGTACATGACAGCTGCAGGCAGACGTCCAGGGAGGTGAGGCTATCTCCATTCCCTTTTTGCTCCTGGGCTCACGTCTGCTCTCCAGATTGAGGAGCAGACACTAGGATAGACACAGTAGGATTCAGGGTACCTGTGGCCCTTGGGGCCAAGCACCCTTTTGCACTCCTTCCCTCATCCACGTTCGCCTGGCAGTGGGGAGTGATTTCTCCGGCGTGGGCTCCCACCTGTCCTGGGTGCCCGGTCTGTTGTTGTCCTGAATGTCTCTCGAGGGCCTAGGCTTTTCTTCTTCTGGGTCCATCGTGGCAACGGTACACATCCCCCGGTTCATCCAGGACAACATTGTCGGAGATCCCTTTCATGAGGCTCCCTGCTCTGCACTTTCTTTCTGCCTGATGAGGCCTGCCTGCGGGATGATCAGGCAGACCTGGCTGATCTGCCTTCTGTCATCCGTGCCTTTTGGCAGGTAGGGGAACCCTGGGGCCCAATGCCCATCCAGGCGGCTGCAGTGTTTCCCACTGGATCCGTCCTAGTCCCGGGCGGCGGGCCCTTGGCTTTTAATAAACGTGCTGTTCCCTTTCACGTCTTCTTTGCTCTTCCTTGATGGGGGGGTAGGAGGTGCGTCGACCCTTACCGCGTTCCTGGGGGCAAGGGTGTGGGGCCCCGGTAGCAGCCCAGAACCGTTGGGCTGCTTCTGCTTCGGGGAGGGGAAGGGACTAGGGACTGGGTGGCGCAGGCGGCCGGGGTGGGGGGGGCGTCTTAGCTGTCCCAGCTCTTGGAGGTGGGGCTGTCTTCACTCGTCCGGCAGCTCTGTGGCCTCCGGGCAGGATTCCCCCATCTCGCCTGGGAACCCAGCACGGGGCCCGTGTGGTCCCACGTAGGCCCTGCTTCTCCCTGACCCTCTTGGGGCCTTCAGTGTCCCCTGGGAGCCCACCTCTCAGGGTCCTCGTCGGTCTGGGAATAGCCCAGACCTGCTGGTGGGACACCTGCTTCCCTCCTCCAGCCCTGCTGGGATCCCATCTTCCCCAGGGGCACTCCCTCGGATTGGCCGCGGTCGGTGTCTGGGCCTTGGGTGACCGGCGGTGGGGACGAGCGAGAGGCCCTGGCACTTGAGAACAGGGCAATCTCTGAGGTCCCAGATCCCAGAGAGGCAGTGCACAGCGAGGATCAGTGGTCTGACCGTCAGCTGACCCCTGCGCTCGGGGACTATGGCAAGCTGAGGTGCCCCAACACCCCAGGCCCCCTCGCCCCATTTCTCCTCCCCCCCCCCCGCCCCCCGCGACTCCGGAGCCCATAGCGGACCACAACAACCGACCCCAAAAGGGACGGTAAGGGGGGACTGCGAGGGTTCTGCCCTCACCCTGAAGCTGGGTCTCCGACGGGAAACGGCCCAGAGCTCTTCTCCAACGCACCCGGAGAACAGGCCGCGGAGGGTCTGGCCCTGGGTCGCCACCGCAGCCTCCTTCCCCTGCCACAAGCCCCTCCTTCCTCGCCGGCTCTCCCCCACTCCACTCCCGGCCCCCGCCCGCGGGAAAGCGCGAGTACCGCCCCCAGCGCGTCTTCCGGGATTCCCCGCCGACCTCTCAACGGCGCATGCGCGTGTCAGCGGTCCGGCGCCTGGCGTCACAGTGACCGCCGCGGTTGCCTAGGGACCGCGTCCCGGAGGCGTTGGGGAGCCGGAGGCCGCGGTGGCCAGGCTGGGTGGCTGGCGGGCTGCGTCCTGCCCCGTGGAGCGGTTCTTGGGGTCGGGCCCGGGGCCTCAGGAGCGGCGGATGGCCGAGCGGTCCCAGGAAACGTCGTCGGGAGCCGCTGGCGGCGGGACTCACCTCCGGACCCCATCCCTTCCTCACGCTCGCCTCGTCCCGGTGTCTACGTGAGTTCCCCCACGCCCCCAAAGTTGTGGCCCCCTTGCCCTGTTGGGCTGGACTGCCTGTGTCCCCCAGGACTGGTGTGTCTCCCGAGGGGCTTCCTCACAGGGGGAGGAAAGCGCAGCCTCGGGAGGCGTGTGCTCGTGTGTTTGTGTCAGTGATTCGTCGGGGTTGCCTGTGTGTGTGTGTGTGTGTGTGTGTGTGTGCGGGCGTGAGTATTTGTCAGTGGCTCGTGTGTGGTGTGCGGTGGGAGGGAGGTGTCCTGTGTGCCGCCGGCAGGTGGCGACCGTGGGACCTTTCAAGTCGGCTTTCCCAACGGGGAGCCCCTTGCCCCTTGGGCTGTGCGGCCTGGAACAGACCCTTTTGCTTCTGCTTCCCCTTGAGGTTTTTGTCGGCCTCGGTGACGTGAGGGCCTGATTCGGACGGCAGGCGAAGGCGTCTCCTCCGCAGCGGCAGGGGCCGCCTTCCCCGACGGAAGAGGACCGCGTGACAGTTGAGGACAGCAACCTGGAAAGGAAGCCATTGTCGGCGTGCAGGACAGGTGCAGGCAGACGTCCAGGGAGGTGAGGCTATCTCCATTCCCCTTTTGCTCCTGGGCTCTCGTCTGCTGTCCAGATTGAGGAGCAGAGACTAGGGTAGACACAGTAGGATTCAGGGTACCTGTGGCCCTTGGGGCCAAGCACCCTTTGGCTCTCCTTCCCACATCCACGTTCGCCTGGGTGTGGGGAGTGATTTCTCCAGCGTGGGCTCCCACCTGTCCTGGGTGCCCGGTCTTTTGTTGTCCTGAATGTCTCTCGAGGGCCTAGGCTTTTCTTCTTCTGGGTCCATCGTGGCAACGGTACACATCCCCCGGTTCATCCAGGACAACATTGTCGGGGATCCCTTTCATGAGGCTCCCTGCTCTGCACTTTCATTCTGCCTGATGAGGCCTGCCTGCGGGATGATCAGGCAGACCTGGCTGATCTGCCTTCTGTCATCCGTGCCTTGTGGCAGGTAGGGGAACCCTGGGGCCCAATGCCCACCCAGGCGGCTGCAGTGTATCTCACTGGATCCGTCCTAGTCCCGGGCGGCGGGCCCTTGGCTTTTAATAAAACGTGCTGTTCCCTTTCACGTCTTCTTTGCTCTTCCTTGATGGGGGGGGGTAGGAGGTGCGTCCACCCTTACCGCGTTCCTGGGGGCAAGGGTGTGGGGCCCCGGTAGCAGCCCAGAACCGTTGGGCTGCTTCTGCTTCGGGGAGGGGAAGGGACTAGGGACTGGGTGGCGCAGGCGGCCGGGGTGGGGGGGGCGTCTTAGCTGTCCCAGCTCTTGGAGGTGGGGCTGTCTTCACTCGTCCGGCAGCTCTGTGGCCTCCGGGCAGGATTCCCCCATCTCGCCTGGGAACCCAGCACGGGGCCCGTGTGGTCCCACGTAGGCCCTGCTTCTCCCTGACCCTCTTGGGGCCTTCAGTGTCCCCTGGGAGCCCACCTCTCAGGGTCCTCGTCGGTCTGGGAATAGCCCAGACCTGCTTGTGGGACACCTGCTTCCCTCCTCCAGCCCTGCTGGGATCCCATCTTCCCCAGGGGCAGTCCCTCGGATTTGCCGGGTCGGTGTCTGGGCCTTGGGTGACCGGCGGTGGGGACGAGCGAGAGCCCCTGGCACTTGAGAACAGGGCAATCCCTGGGGGCCCAGGTCCCAGAGAGGCAGTGCACAGCGAGGATCGGTCAGCTGACCGTCAGCTGACCCCTGCGCTCGGGGACTATGGCAAGCTGAGGTGCCCCAACACCCCAGGCCCCCTCGCCCCATTTCTCCTCCCCCCCCGCCCCCCGCGCCTCCGGAGCCCATAGCGGACCACAACAACCGACCCCAAAAGGGATGGTAAGGGGGGACTGCGAGGGGTTCTGCCCTCACCCTGAAGCTGGGTCTCCACCGGGATACGGCCCAGAGCTCAGCTCCAAGGCACCCGGAGAACAGGCCGCGGAGGGTGTGGCCCTGGGTCACCACCGCAGCCTCCTTCCCCTGCCACAAGCCCCACCTTCCTCGCCGGCTCCTCCCCCACTCCACTCCCGGCCCCCGCCCGCGGGAAACCGCAGCACCGCCCCCAGCGCGTCTTCCGGGATTCCCCGCCGACCTCTCAACGGCGCATGCGCGTGTCGGCGGTCCGGCGCCTGGCGTCACAGTGACCGCCGCGGTTGCCTAGGGACCGCGTCCCGGAGGCGTTGGGGAGCCTGAGGCAGCCGTGGCCAGGCCTGGGTGGCTGGCGGGCTGCGTCCTGCCCCGTGGAGCGGTTCTTGGGGTCGGGCCCGGGGCCTGAGGAGCGGCGGATGGCCGAGCGGTCCCAGGAAACATCCTCGCGAGCCGCTGGCGGCGGGACTCAGCTCTGGATCCCATCTCTGCCTCTCGCCCGCCTCGTCTCGGTGTCTATGTGAGTCCCCCCACGCCCCCAAAGTTGTGGCCCCCTTGCCCTGTTGGGCTGGACTGCCTGTGTCCCCCAGGGCTGTTGTGCCTCCCGAGGGGCTTCCTCACAGGGGGAGGACAGCGCAGCCTCGGGAGGCGTGTACTCGTGTGTTTGTGTGTCAGTGATTCGTCGGGGTTGCCTGTGTGTGTTTGTGTGTGTGTGTGTGTGCGGGCTTGAGTATTTGTCAGTGGCTCGTGTGTGGTGTGCGGTGGGAGGGAGGTGTCTTGTGTGCCGCCGTCAGGTGGGGGCCGGGGGTCCTTTCAATTCGGCTTTCCCACCGGGGAGCCCCTTGCCCTTTCGTGTCTCCCCTTTGGCTGTGCGGCCTGGCAGAGTCCCTTTTGCTTCTGCTTACCATTGAGGTTTGTGTCGGCCTGGGTGACGTGGGGGCCTGATTGGGACGGCAGGCGAAGGCGTCACCTCCGCAGCGGCAGGGGCCGCCTTCCCCGACGGAAGAGGACCCCGTGACAGTTGAGGACAGCAACCTGGAAAGGAAGCCATGTCGGCGTGCAGGACAGGTGCAGGCAGACGTCCAGGGAGGTGAGGCTATCTCCATTCCCCTCTTGCTCCTGGGCTCTCGTCTGCTGTCCAGATTGAGGAGCAGAGACTAGGGTAGACACAGTAGGATTCAGGGTACCTGTGGCCCTTGGGGCCAAGCACCCTTTGGCTCTCCTTCCCACATCCACGTTCGCCTGGGTGTGGGGAGTGATTTCTCCGGCGTGGGCTCCCACCTGTCCTGGTGCCCGGTCTTTTGTTGTCCTGAATGTCTCTCGAGGGCCTAGGCTTTTCTTCTTCTGGGTCCATCGTGGCAACGGTACACATCCCCGGTTCATCCAGGACAACATTGTCGGGGATCCCTTTCATGAGGCTCCTGCTCTGCACTTTCTTTCTGCCTGATGAGGCCTGCCTGCGGGATGATCAGGCAGACCTGGCCGATCTGCCTTCTGTCATCCGTGCCTTGTGGCAGGTAGGGGAACCCTGGGGCCCAATGCCCATCCAGGCGGCTGCAGTGTATCTCACTGGATCCGTCCTAGTCCCGGGCGGCGGGCCCTTGGCTTTTAATAAACGTGCTGTTCCCTTTCACGTCTTCTTTGCTCTTCCTTGATGGGGGGGTAGGAGGTGCGTCCACCCTTACCGCGTTCCTGGGGGCAAGGGTGTGGGGCCCCGGTAGCAGCCCAGAACCGTTGGGCTGCTTCTGCTTCGGGGAGGGGAAGGGACTAGGGACTGGGTGGCGCAGGCGGCGGGGGTGGGGGGGGGCGTCTTAGCGATCCCAGCTCTTGGAGGTGGGGCTGTCTTCACTCGTCCGGCAGCTCTGTGGCCCCGGGCAGGATTCCCCATCTCGCCTGGGAAGCCAGCACGGGGCCCGTGTGGTCCACGTAGGCCCTGCTTCTCCCTGACCCTCTTGGGGCCTTCAGTGCCCCCTGGGAGCACACCTCTCAGGGTCCTCGTAGGTCTGGGAATAGCCCAGACCTGTGGTGGGACACGTGTTCCCTCCTCCAGCCTGCTGGGATCCCATCTTCCCAGGGGCACTCCCTCGGATTGGCCGCGGTCGGTGTCTGGGCTTGGGTGACGGCGGTGGGGACGAGCGAGAGGCCCTGGCACTTGAGAACAGGGCAATCTTGAGGTCCAGATCCAGAGAGGCAGTGCACAGCGAGGATCAGTGGTTGACCGTCAGCTGACCCCTGCGCTCGGGGACTATGGCAAGCTGAGGTGCCCAACACCCCAGGCCCCCTCGCCCCATTTCTCCCCCCCCCGCCCCCAGCGACTCCGGAGCCATAGCGCACTCAACAACGGACCCCAAAAGGGACGGTAAGGGGGACTGCGAGGGGTTCTGCCTCCCTGAGCTGGGTCTCCACCGGGAAACGGCCAGAGCTTTCTCCAACGCACCCGGAGAAAGGCGCGGAGGGTTGCCCTGGTCGCCACCGCAGCTCTTCCCTGCCACAAGCCCCCTTCCTCGCGCTCTCCCACTCCACTCCGGCCCCCGCCCGCGGGAAAGCGCAGTACGCCCCAGCGCGTCTTCCGGGATTCCCGCGACCTCTCAACGGCGCATGCGCGTGTCAGCGGTCCGGCGCCTGGCGTCACAGTGACCGCCGCGGTTGCCTAGGGACCGCGTCCCGGAGGCGTTGGGGAGCCGGAGGCCGCGTGGCCAGGCCGGGTGGCTGGCGGGCTGCGTCCTGCCCGTGGAGCGGTTCTTGGGGTCGGGCCCGGGGCCTCAGGAGCGGCGGATGGCCGAGCGGTCCCAGGAAACGACGTGGGAGCCGTGGCGGCGGGACTACCTCCGGACCCCATCCCTCTCACGCTCGCCTCGTCCGGTGTCTACGTGAGTTCCCCACGCCCCCAAAGTTGTGGCCCCCTTGCCTGTTGGGCTGGACTGCCTGTGTCCCCAGGACTGGTGTGTCTCCCGAGGGGCTTCCTCACAGGGGGAGAAGCGCAGCCTCGGGAGGCTTGGCTCGTGTGTTTGTGTCAGTGATTCGTCGGGGTTGCCTTGTGTGTGTGTTGTGTGTGTGTGGTGTGCGGGCGGAGTATTGTCAGTGGCTCGTGTGTGGTGTGCGGTGGGAGGGGAGGTGTCTGTGTGCCGCCGGCAGGTGGCGGACCGTGGGACCTTTCAAGTCGGCTTTCCCAACGGGGAGCCCCTTGCCCCTTGGGCTGTGCGGCCTGGAACAGACCCTTTTGCTTCTGCTTCCCTTGAGGTTTTGTCGGCCTCGGGTGACGTGAGGGCTGATTCGGACGGCAGGCGAAGGCGTCTCCTCCGCAGCGGCAGGGGCCGCCTTCACCGACGGAAGAGGACCGCGTGACAGTTGAGGACAGCAACTGGAAAGGAAGCCATTGTCGGCGTGCAGGACAGGTGCAGGCAGACGTCCAGGGAGGTGAGGCTATCTCCATTCCCTTTTGCTCCTGGGCTCACGTCTGCTGTCCAGATTGAGGAGCAGAGACTAGGGTAGACACAGTAGGATTCAGGGTACCTGTGGCCCTTGGGGCCAAGCACACTTTGGCTCTCTTCCCACATCCACGTTCGCTGGGTGTGGGGAGTGATTTCTCCAGCGTGGGCTCCCACCTGTCTGGGTGCCCGGTCTTTGTTGTCCTGAATGTCTCTCGAGGGCCTAGGCTTTTCTTCTTCTGGGTCCATCGTGGCAACGGTACACATCCCCGGTTCATCCAGGACAACATTGTCGGGGTCCCTTTCATGAGGCTCCCTGCTCTGCACTTCATTCTGCCTGATGAGGCCTGCCTGCGGGATGATCAGGCAGACCTGGCTGATCTGCCTTCTGTCATCCGTGCCTTGTGGCAGGTAGGGGAACCCTGGGGCCCAATGCCCACCCAGGCGGCTGCAGTGTATCTCACTGGATCCGTCCTAGTCCCGGGCGGCGGGCCCTTGGCTTTAATAAACGGGCTGTTCCCTTTCACGTCTTCTTTGCTCTTCCTGATGGGGGGGGGTAGGAGGTGCGTCACCCTTACGCGTTCCTGGGGGCAAGGGTGTGGGGCCACCGGTAGCAGCCCAGAACGTTGGGCTGCTTCTGCTTCGGGGAGGGGAAGGGACTAGGGACTGGGTGGCGCAGGCGGCGGGGTGGGGGGGGCGTCTTAGCTGTCCCAGCTCTTGGAGGTGGGGCTGTCTTCACTCGTCCGGCAGCTCTGTGGCCTCCGGGCAGGATTCCCCCATCTCGCCTGGGAACCCCAGCACGGGGCCCGTGTGGTCCACGTAGGCCCTGCTTCTCCCTGACCCTCTTGGGGCCTTCAGTGTCCCTGGGAGCCCACTCTCAGGGTCCTCGTCGGTCTGGGAATAGCCAGACCTGCTTGTGGGACACTGCTTCCCTCCTCCAGCCCTGCTGGGATCCATCTTCCCCAGGGGCAGTCCCTCGGATTTGCCGAGGTCGGTGTCTGGGCCTTGGGTGACCGGCGGTGGGGACGAGCGAGAGCCCCTGGCACTTGAGAACAGGGCAATCCCTGGGGGCCCAGGTCCCAGAGAGGCAGTGCACAGCGAGGATCGGTCAGCTGACCGTCAGCTGATCCTGCGCTCGGGGACTATGGCAAGCTGAGGTGCCCCAACACCCCAGGCCCCCTCGCCCCATTTCTCCTCCCCCCCCCGCCCCCCGCGCCTCCGGAGCCCATAGCGGACCACAACAACCGACCCCAAAAGGGATGGTAAGGGGGGACTGCGAGGGGTTCTGCCCTCACCCTGAAGCTGGGTCTCCACCGGGATACGGCCCAGAGCTCAGCTCCAAGGCACCCGGAGAACAGGCCGCGGAGGGCGTGGCCCTGGGTCACCACCGCAGCCTCCTTCCCTGCCACAAGCCCCACCTTCCTCGCGGCTCCTCCCCCACTCCCTCCCGGCCCCGCCCGCGGGAAACCGCCGCACCGCCACCAGCGCGTCTTCGGGATTCCCCGCCGACCTCTCAACGGCGATGCGCGTGTCGGCGGTACGGCGCCTGGCGTCACAGTGACCGCCGCGGTTGCCTAGGGACGCGTCCCGGAGGCGTTGGGGAGCCTGAGGCAGCCGTGGTGCAAGGCTGGGTGTCTGGCGGGCTGCGTCCTGCCCGTGGAGCGGTTCTTGGGGTCGGGCCCGGGGCCTGAGGAGCGGCGGATGGCCGAGCGGTCCCAGGAAACATCCTCGCGAGCGCTGGCGGGGGGACTCAGCTTGGATCCCATTCTGCCTCTCGCCCGCCTCGTCTCGGTGTCTATGTGAGTCCCCCCAACGCCCCCAAAGTTGTGGCCCGTTGCCCTGTTGGGCTGGACTGCCTGTGTCCCCCAGGGCTGTTGGCCTCCCGAGGGGCTTCTACGGGGGGAGCAGCGCAGTCGGGAGGCGTTTACTGTTGGTTGTGTGCAGTGTTCCGGGGTTGCCTCCTGTGGCTGTTTGTGTGTGTGTGTGTGTGGGCGCTTGGTGTCAGGGCTCCTGTGTGTGGCTGGGGGAGGTTGTCTTGTGTTTTTTTTTTTTTTTTTTTTTTTTTTTTTTTTTTTTTTTTTTTTTTTAAAAAAAAAAAAAAAAAAAAAAAAAAAAAAAAAACCATTGTCGGCGTGCAGACAGGTGCAGGCAGAGTCCAGGGAGGTGACGCTGTTCCCCTTTGCTCCGTGGGTCACGTTGCCTGTCCAGATTGACCGAGGCCTAGGGTAGACACAGTAGGATTCAGGGTCCCGTGGCCCTTGGGGCAAAGCACCCTTTGGCTCTCCTGCACTGATCCACGTTCAGCCCTGGGTGTGGGCATGATTCTCCCGGCGTGGCCTCCCTGTCTGGGGGGGGGGGGGGGGGGGGGGGGGGGGGGGGGGGGGGGGGGGGGGGGGGGGGGGGGGGGGGGGGGGGGGGGGGGGGGGGGGGGGGGGGGGGGGGGGGGGGGGGGCCTTCAGTGCCCTGGGAGCACACCTCTCAGGGTCCTCGTAGGTCTGGGAATAGCCCAGACCCGCTGGTGGGACACGTGCTTCCCTCCTCCAGCCCTGCTGGGATCCCATCTTCCCCAGGGGCACTCCCTCGGATTGGCCGCGGTCGGTGTCTGGGCCTTGGTGACGGCGGTGGGGACGAGCGAGAGGCCCTGGCACTTGAGAACAGGGCATCTCTGAGGTCCCAGATCCCAGAGAGGCAGTGCACAGCGAGGATCAGTGGTCTGACCGTCAGCTGACCCTGCGCTCGGGGACTATGGCAAGCTGAGGTGCCCCAACACCCAGGCCCCTCGCCCCATTTCTCCTCCCCCCCCCGCCCCCAGCGACTCCGGAGCCCATAGCGCACCTCAACAACGGACCCCAAAAGGGACGGTAAGGGGGACTGCGAGGGGTTCTGCCCACACCCTGAAGCTGGGCTCCACCGGGAAACGGCCCAGAGCTCTTCTCCAACGCACCCGGAGAACAGGCCGCGGAGGGTCTGGCCCTGGGTCGCCACCGCAGCCTCCGGCCCCATGCCACAAGCCCCCCCTTCCTCGCCGGCTCCTCCCCCACTCC
>JAKFHU010000492.1:0-15465 GCA_023783475.1 Daubentonia madagascariensis
AATCGGGTCAAATCTTAAGGCCTACACCCTTGAAGAGTTTCTTGTAGAAACATTAACTTGAAGGGGTCATGGACAAAGTGTGTCAGTTTCCATACAAAATTAAGGGGCCCAAACCCGTGCACTACTGATCTCTAGCTGCTTGTCGTTATAACATGGAAGGCGGTTCACTTGGGACTTTGGGATGTCCCTCCAACCAACCCCCGGGTTTTTTGAAATTGCCTTTTTTTTTACTGATACTCAGAAGCTGACACAGTCCCGAAAGCCTGGGCCCCTTTGAAAGCTAGCACACACCCTATGGTTGCCTGAACATAGGGGATCTGTTTGTTTCACCAGAGCATGTGTGAAGAGACTGTCAATTATCTTGCTACACAAGGTCACGGATAACATGGTAGGAGGGTGAACATGTCCTGCTTTCCAACGAAGAATAGAAGTTGTTTCATGTGAATAGCTTATGTTGGCAAATTTTCCTGCTTCGGGACAAACTTGATAAATTTTTCTGAACCTAGAAGCTTGGAAAATATACCCAAGAAAGAAAGTCTTCCATAAAAGGAAGTACCGTCCTATAGAAACCAGCTCCTTGACAATTCTTAAACCCTAATGAACATGTAAAAAGAAAAAGAAAGAAACCTTCCATTGGAGAGTTACGCTAACCCATATGCAACTGATCACCCAGCTGCTTCCTTTCAGGGTGAGGATGCTTGCCATGGAAACAGATTTATATTCTCCACTAACCCACTTCGTAACGAAACTTACATATTTTCTGCACTAAAGTTTTAAGAAATGACCAAAAGCTGGGGCTACTCAGGAAAGAACTATGATTCCTCCAAGATTATGCCCTATTTGACATGATTGCCATTCGTAGATTGGGAGAACAAAGTGACCATAATACATCCCAACAAATAACTTATCCTGTCCTGAAAACAAGTGGTCTCTCCGGCCCTTTGTCCTAGAGCAATGTGTTTAAAGGGAAAAAGCGTTTGTAGGCAGTTTACCACGCTTGCTGGCAGTGTCATTCCTTCCCCTTATTCGGTTCGAAGTACCAACGGGAATGTGTTTCTACAACCGACGTTCTGGACTCATCCTGACAGGCTCTCTGCCAGAATTCTTTTATTTATAGAAGGCCAGATCAAAAAAAACAGAACCTAATCTTCCATCCAGAGATTTGAGCCCAAAAGTTGCAACCTGAACATCTAGGTGTTTCTTTCCAGGAATTAAATTTTTTAACTGGGAACAACTTATATTCCTCCATTTTCCCGCCTTTGTATGAAATAGGAGTACTTCTAAACTTAGAGCTTCGTAATTTGACCCGTGAACCTTGGTCCTACAAGCGAAAATTGTACCACTTCCAAAAGGATGCTATTTCCCCGTGACCTTGCCCCCGATGAAAGCAAGAGAGAAAAACTGTTCCTTTGTTTTCCATACACGATTTTTGCTCCTCCTCAACCAGGTGAACTTCCATCTGCTTTCTGTCTGAAATGGGATTGTTATGACTTTTGGAAATTTTCCCTGCCAATTTACCCGCTTGCTACGAATATGTCCTTCTTTTCCACTTTGAAGGTTCAACTCTCACTAGATTATCTGGTTACCAATCAGAACGTCGGGAAAGTCCCAGGTGAGCATCTCTTTGAGGCAAAATTTACTTGGAACATTTCAAAATTTCCCTTTGGGGCTAACGAAAAAGTCTTTGTCCCTTTTCCAAACCCAGAGTGAAGGCAACCAGGAAACTACTGAAACTCCAGGGTGCTATTTATTCAAAGAACCATATGTTTCACCCTGGACACCTTTTCTTGTCTTCCCGCTAAGCCTTTTAACAAATTCCTTTCCCCCTTCCCTCAGAATCTCGACATGTTACCAGGCCATCTAAATCTACAACTGATATTGTGCCACTCTTTGGCGGTGCTTGTCTCGTGTGATTCCTTTTGTATCACTCATGTCTGCAACGATTGGAACTTTCTGCCCCCCTCACTGTTTACGTTAACCTGTGCACTGATTATGGAGCTGGGAAAAACCAACAGAAATCATCCTTCCACACAGAAGGAAGCCCCATAAACCCTGTCACCCCCGTGTTTTTTTCTCTGATTAGAAGATTTTTCATCAAAGCAGCTTTATCTCCCTTAACCCCACTTTGTACCAATTATAGACCTTCTGCCATGAGAGTTTGAAAATACCGGTTAATCGGGGTACTCTAAGTAGTATAAAAATTTTTTACCACGATGCTTTGTCTTTGGCATTTGCTTTTTGATTCCTTGAGAACACCTACATAGTGCTTCCATAACCGATTTAAAAATCCTCACACAAACTTTCATGACCTTCCCCTCTCAGTTATACAATGGGTTCCTTTCACTTTGCTTTTATTTGCAAAGTTCCTTCTTGTACCAACATCCCTCCGCCGTTGTTTTCTTGCAATTAGCAAAAGAAAATGGGGTCCCCAAAAGAAATGCCGACACACCGGGGGCATCTCATGAGAATTTCCTTACTTTTGAACCCAAAGGGAAACAATACTGTACAAATTTCCATACAGGGATTTATTCAACTGCACCACACAGAACCCTAGATTTTTTTTTTTCCCGTGAAGTGATTTCTTCACGGGAAAGACTTTAGACTATCCTTTTCCCCCTTTTGCAAATTTCACTATTGCCCCTTCGAATATTGGGAAACGTTTCTAGCACTAGTTACCCAAAGTTACACTGTAAAGTTCCATGGGGGGGCATTTTCTCTGTGTTTTTAGATTAAAGCCATGTGAGAGAAAGTGATTTTTTGGTTCCATACCAATTTAGGCCCTCCAATCCAAAGGAAAGTCCTAGCTGTTTCCCTTTCGAGAAGGAAGTGTTTTGGGTTTGTACGTGTTTACTTTGCCGATTGACCCCTCTCGATAGGCATTTGCTTCTTTTCCACTTAGAAGCCTTCCCAAGTTTGCCAGGATATCCGGCTCTACAATCTGAGGCGCTACAACACTTGAAGAGATGTTTTCTGTGAGAAAACTTAACTTGTAGAGGGCTCTATGGACCAAAGTGTGTACAAGTTCCAGACAAGTATTAAGCACATGTGCACTACTGATCATCTAGCTGCTGTCGTTTATAAGCGTGGGAAGCGTGTTCACTGGCGACATTGGTATGTCCTCCAACCAACCGGTTTTTGGGAAAATTGCCTTTCTTTACTATAACTCAGAAGCTGACACATGGTCCCAGAAGCCCTGGGTTCCCTTTTGAAAGCTAGCAACACACCCTATGAGTTGCCTGGAAATAGGGACTGTTTGTTTCACCATGAGCATGTGTGGAGACTGTCAATTAATCTTGCATACACAGAGCAGGATAACATGTGTACTGAGTGTGACATGTCCTGCTTTTTCCAACGAAGAATAGAAGTTGTTTACATGTTGAAATAGCTTATGTTGGCAATTTTGCCTGCTTCGTACAACTTGTCATTTCTTCTGAACCTAGAAGCTTGCAATATTACCAGAGAAAGAAAAGTCTTCCTACAAAGGAAGTACAAACGTCCTATAGAACCAGCTCCTTGACAATTCTTAAACATAATGAACATGTAAAAGAAACGAAAGAACCTTCATATGGAGAGTTACGCTTAACCCATATGCAGCTGATCACCCCAGCTGCTTCCCTTTCAGGGTGTGGAGTGCTTGCCATGGAAACAAGGATTTATATCTCACACTAACCCACTTCGTACGAACTTACATATTTTCTCCACCTAAATTTTAAGAATGACCAGAGAGCTGGGGCTACTCAGGAAAGCAGTATGCTTCCTCCAAGATTCTGCCCTATTTGACATGTTTTTCCCTTCGTTAGCTTGGGAAACAAAGTGACCATCCTATCTTCCACCACAACTATTATCTGTCCTGAACACAAGGTGGTCATCTACCGGCCCTTTGTCCTAGAGCAGATGTTTTTAAGTGGAAAGAGCGTTATGGTAGGCAGTTTACCGCTTGCCTCGTCATGTCATTCCTCTCCCTTATTCGGTTCGAAGTACCAACGGTGGAATGTGTTTTCTACAACCGACGTCTGGACTCATCCTGACGAGGCATCTCTGCCAGAATTCTTTTATTTATAGAAGGCCAGGATCAAGAAAAAAACAGAACCTAATACTTCCTCCAGAGATTTGAGCCCAAAGTTGCCAACCTGACTCTGGTGTTCTTTCCAGGAGTTAAATTGTTTACTGGAACACTTTATATTCTCCATTTTCCCGCTTTGTAGAAATAGAGTTACTTCTAAACTTAGAGCTTCGTAATGTGACCCTGAACCTTGGTCCTACAGCGAAATGTGTACACTTCCAAAAGGGATGCTATTCCACTGACCTATGCCCCCGATGAAGCAGAGAAGCAGACTGTTCCTTTGTTTTCCATACAGATTTTTGCTCCCTCAACACAGGTAACTCCATCTGCTTTCTGTCTGAAAATTGGATTGTTATGACTTTGGAAATATTTCCTTGCCAATTGACCCGCTTGCTACGAATATTCCTTCTTTTCCACTTTGAAGGTTACCTCCCTAGATTATTGGTTACCAACAAACGTGGAACGTTCCCGGGGGTTGTTTTGAAGGGAACATTTTTGAATATTAAAATTTAGAGGCAAACGAAGACAAGCTTTGTCATATTTCCACCACGGGGTGACCAACCGGAAACGACTGAACATCCCGCTGCTACTTCAAAGACAATGTGTATTCAGGGGCACTTTTGTCTCCAGCTAAAGCCCTTTTCAAATTTCCCTTTTCCCCTTCCCAAATCCTAGACTGTACAAGCCCTCTAATTACAATGATATTTTGGGCCCCTTCCCGGAGGTGCTTTCTGTGTGATTTGCTTTTGTAAACACATCGTTGAACGATTTCTTTCTGCCCCTCAACCTGGGGAAGTTTTAAACCCTTTCACATCGAACGTGTGGTGTTTTAATCTAAATAAAATGTTTTATTGAAATTTGGGTTAATTTGGGTTCCCGTCCCCCTTTCCACAAAACTTTCCGACCATTTTTTAAGGCCAAATGTCCCGCCAGGTTTCCCCTAAAAGCGAGCCCTCTAAATTTAAGTATTCTTTCTGACTTTTACTTTTGGAAGCTTTTAAAACCAACAGAAATCATCCTTCCCGACCAGAAAGAAGAAAAATAGAAACCACTGATCCCTCGGGGTTTTTCCTCGAATTAGAAGGTTTTCATTTAAAGCAGCTTATTTCTCCATTAACCCACTTTGTATAAAAATTTTAAACCTTCCCGCATGAGAAGTTTTAAATATACCGGGGATCCGGTTATCTAAAAAAGTATGTTCCACAACATGCTTCGTCTTTGGCATTGCTTTTGAGTATCTGAGGACACCTGACAATAGTGCTTCCAACAAGATTAACCAAAACCTCAAACCAACTGATCTGGACCTGGTCTCCTCATTATACAACTGGGTTCCTTTCCCCTAGTTTATATGTCCCAAAGGGCCTTCTTTCTACCAAATCCCCCCCTCTCCGCTTGATCTTTCATTCGCAAAGAAAAGGGGCCCAAAAAATCCGTCACCCCTGGGGGCATCTCGGATTCCTTTACTTTTAGAACCCAAGGAACAACACCTGTAAAGAATACTTCCATAAGGGGTTTATTTCATCTGCACCCAACAGAACCTCTAAGGTTTTCTCCTGTGGTAGATGCTTCCCGGAAAGAAAATTTAGACATCCTTTTTTCCATTTGGCGAATTTCCCCTACTTCGCCCTTTGAAGATGGAAAAGTTTTCTAGGCATCTGTCACAAAGTTAAAACTGTAAAGTTCCTGTGGAGGCAAATTTTTCTGTGTTTTTATGTTAAAGCAATTTAGAAGAAAGTGTAATTTTGGTTTTTCCCTACACAGATTTAGGCCCTCCGATACCAAAAGGAAATCCCCAGCTGCTTTCTCTCAGAGAATGGGAATGTTTGGGAATTTGTACGTGTTTTACTTTGCCGATTGACCCTTCGAACGAGCATTTCTTCTTTTCCACTTAGAACTTCGGAAATTTGGGCCGGATAATCCGGGTCTAAAATCGGGAAAGGGCGCCCCAACACCCCTTTAAGAGTATGTTTCTGTGAGAAACAAATTTAAATTGTAGGGGCTCATGGACAAAGTGTGTACAATGTTCCATCAAGATTAAGCAACCCCGTGCACTACTGACATCTAGCTGCCCGTCGTTGTAACAGTGGAAGTGTTAATTGGGGAAAAATTTGGGATGTCCTCCAACCCAAACCGTTTTTTGAAAATGCCCCTTTTTTTAAATATACTCAAAGCACACACCGCGAAAGATGGGTCCCTTGAAAGCGAGCAACACCCTTTGGTTTCCGAATAGGGACTGTTTTTTCACAGAGCATGTGTGAGAGACTGCAATTAATTTGCAACCAGAGTCAGAACCTGGGAGAGGGTGAACATGTCCCTGCTTTTTCCCAAAGAGAATGAAGTTGGTTCATGTGAAATAGCTTATGGGTTTCAATTTGCTGCTTTGTACAAACTTTCTTCTGGACCTAGGGAAACTGGAAATATTACCAGAGACAAAAGTCTTCCATAAAAGAAGTAAACTCCCATAGAAACCAGCTCCTTGACCATTCTTTAATAAGAAAAATGTAAAAGACCGAAAGAACCCCTTCCCTAGGAGATTACGCTAACCCCAAAGCATGATCACCAGCGCTTCCCCTTTTGGGGGAGGAGTGCTTCCATTGAAAGATTTATTTCCCATAACCCACTTCGTACAACTTACATATTTTCCCATAAAGTTTTAAGCCAGACCAAGAACTGGGGCTACTCAGGAAAGCCGTATGCTTTCCTCCAAGTTTGCCTATTTGACATGTTTTTCCACTTACCTGGGAGAACATGACCCCCTACTCCCACACATATCATCGTCCTAACACAAATGGTCATTACCGCCCCTTTGTCCCAGAGCATGTTTTTAAAGTGGAAAAAATCGTTTAGTGGCCTTTACCACCCCTTGCTGCGGCAGGTCTTCCCTCCCCCTTATCGGTTCGAGTACCAGGGGAAAGGGGTTTTCTACAACCACGGGTTTGGGTCATCCCGACGGGCATCCTGCCGAATTCTTTTATTTATAGAAGGCAGGTCAAGAAAAAAACCAAAATTTTATTCCCCTCCAAGATTTGAGCCCAAAGTCCCAAACCAAATTAGGTGTTTCTTTTAGGAATTAAATTGTTTTTTAAAGGAAAAACTTTTAAATTTTCATTTCCCGCTTGTAAAATAGGGTATTCAACTGACTTGTATGGACCCCGACCTTGTCACAAGCAAATGTGTACATTTTCCCAAAGGGTGCATTTCCGTGAACCTATGCCCCCCATGGAAGCAAAGAGAAACCTGTTTCCTTGTTTTCCATACCAATTTTGCTTCCCCAACACGGGAACTCCCTCTGCTTCTTTAAAATTTTAATTTTTGGGGTTTTCCCTTTAAACCCCTTCTCTTGCCCTTTTACTTTTAAGGTTTTTTCCCAAAATTTCTTTTTTAACAAACTAAAAATTCCCCGGGGGCTCTCCTCTACAAACATTTCTTGGCTTACAAATTCCCGAGTCGAAACAAACTTTTCAATTTTTACCCTGAACCCCGGAAACCCCTAAAATCCAGGCTACAACAACTTGTCTTTTTACACCCCTTTTTCCCGCAACCACAAACCTTTTCCCCCCCTTTTTGACATTACGTAAACTAAAAACCCTTAATTTTACATTCCCTGATCTTGCTTTGTTCCTTTTTTAAAACCATTTGAACAATTCCGTCTTTTTCCCCCCACCATTTTTAACCTTGACATTAACGGGGGCTTTTCTTTGAAATGGGGCATTTGAAAAGGGGAAATTTTTCCTTTGCTTTCTTTTACCATAACCTCTTCCTGCCCGTTTGTCCAAAATTCCCCGGCTTTTTTTCCCCCTGGGGAAGTACTTCCCCAATTTGACCTCTTTTGCTTTTTATTATGGGAACTTGGGAAACCCCAAAAAATCCTTCCCGACCAAGGCTGCCCTATACCCGGGGTTTTTTTTCAAATTTGGAGTTTTTTTTTCCCAAAAGGGGAATTTCCAAAACCCCCCCCTTTACCACTTTAGACCCCAGGATTTGGAAATTGACCTTAATTGGGTCTAAAATTTGAGTTGTTCCACACCACCGTTTTCATTTTCGACTCGCAACACACGACCAATAGCCCATCAGTTGGAAAATCCCCCCACAATGAAGGAGGTTTTCTTTAAAAAAAGGGGTTCCCTTTTTCCCCTTTAAATTGTCAAAATTCCCTTCTTGACCAAAAAACCCTGGTTAATATTAACAAAAGGGATCCCAAAAAGCCTACCCTCCTAGGGGGCTAGTGAAACCTTCTTTCCCGGAAATTGTGGGTCCTCACAGGGGTTTACAAATGCCAACAGACCTCTTATTTCTTTAATAATTCTCACTGAAATGACTTGCCCCTTTCCTTTATTTCCAAATTGGGGGCCTTTTCACGTTCGCCCTTTAATTGGAAACGTTCTCTACTGTTACCAAAATGAAATTCCTTGGGGCCTTTGGGTTTTTTTAATAACACGAAAAGAATTTTGGGCCCCCCACTTTCCCCCAAACCAAAGGAGTACATTCCCCCCAGAAATAGTGGAGGGAAATTTTTTTTACTTTCTAGAAACCCCGGAACCACAATTTGCTTCAAACAAAAAGGGGACAAAAAACCCACCCTGGAGCCCTACCTTTTCTTTAAACCCAAAGAAACCGTAAACCTCCTAGGGATTTTATGCAAATCTGCCCAAAAAGCCTTTTTTCTTGTGGGATTTTGGAAACATTTGTTTTTATTTACTGGGCTGGTTTCTCCCAAACCCAAAATTTAACGTTTCAGGGTTTTCCGGGCCAATTACATGGGGCCATTTAGGACTTTTTTTGGGATGAAACAATCAAAAATGTAAAGGTTCCTAACCCCCCTTTGGCCCCCAAACCGGGGCCTGCGTTTTTAAAATGGAAGGGGGAAAAGTACTGTTTCGCCTTACCCCTAACCGCAATTTTTTTCTTTTCCCCTTAAAACCGAACTCTTCGGATAACCGGTCAAAAGGGGCCCACCCACGAGTTGTTTTTTGGGAAAAACGTTAGACAGTTTTCCCCCCCCGGGCAGGCACCCCCCCATTTTTCCCAATCCAACGGGTTTTTTTCCCGAGTTTTGGGAAATTCACACTCTTGCCCCAAATTTTTTTTACCCAAAAACAAAAAAAAGAACTTGCATATTTCCCCCAATTTCCCCAAAGTTAACCAACTGGTTTTTTTCCAGAAATTAAAGTTTTTTTTCGGGGGAAAAAAATTTTTGCCCTTTTTGCTTTTTGAAATCATCTCAAACTAACTTCATTGCCTCCCGGGAAGGGAAAATTTTTTCCCCAAACTGAAATATGACTCGGTTTAATCTGGATCTACATCTCAGTAGTATATTCCACAACGATGCTCTGTCTTTGGCCCTTTTGCGTTTGAGTCTCTGAGGAACACACGAAATAGTGACTTCCAGACAGAGAGTTGAAACAATCCTCAACACAACTGATCATAGACCTGGTCCTCATCTCGTAATAAACTGGGTTCCTTCACGAGCTTTATATTGTCCAATGCTTCCCTTCTTCCTACCAAAATGCCGTCCCTCTCGCTTGTGTATCTTGTAATCATGCCACAAAATTGTGTCCCCAAAAGAAACGCCTACACAATCCTGAGGGAGCATCTCGTGGAGAATTCCCTTTACTATAGAACCCCAGTAAGAACACCTGTACAGAATCCTTCCATACAGGGATTTAGCAAATCTGCACCCACACGAACCTCTAGAGGTTTCTTCCGTGAAGTAGATTGCTTCCTGGGAAGAACTTTAGACTACCTTTATCCTCCCACCTTTCTGCGTAATTTCCTAGTTCGCCACGTTCGAAGATTGGAAACGGTTCTAGGTCTCTGGTCTACAAAAGTTACACTGGAAAGTTCCTTCCATGTGGAGGCATTTTCTGTGTTTTATGTGTTAACAGCAAGTGAACAGAAGACGTTGTAATTTTGGCTTCCATCACGCTTTAGGCCCTCCAGAGCCCAAAGGTAGTCCTAGGCTGTCTTTCCTCTCAGAGATGGGAAAGTGTTTGGGAATTTGTACGTGTTTACCTTTGCCGATTGACCGCTCTCGGTAACGAGCATTGCTTCTTTTCCACTTAGAAGCTTCTGAAGTCTGCCGTATATCCGTCTCTAAATCTGAAGGCTCTACACACACTTTGAAGAGATTTTTTCTGTGAGAAAACAGTAACTTGTAGAGGGCTCTATGGGACAAAGTGTTTACCAGTTTCCATACAAGTAATTACGCCACCTGTGCCACTGATCATCTAGCTGCGGTCGTAAACATTGGAAGCTTGTTTCACTTGGGAAGTGGTATGTCCTCCCACCACCGGTTTTTGAAATTGTCCCTGTCTTACTCGACTCGAGAAAGCTGCACATGGCCCAGAAAGCCTGGTCCCTTTGCAAGCTAGCACACACCCAACAGGATTCTGCCGAAATAGGGACTGTTTGTTTCACCCGAGCATGTGTGAATATACGGTCAATTAATCTTGCCTACACGAGTCCAGAGAAACATGTTAAGGTGGACCATGTCCTGCTTTCCAACGAGATTAGAAGTTGTTTTTCACATGTGACAACTAGCCTTATGGTCTTGCATTTTCCTGCTTTCGTACAAACTTGTCATTCTTCTGAACCTAGAAGCTTGGAATACCCAGAGAGAAAGTCTTCCATAGCAAAGGAAGTACACGTCCTATAGAACCAGTTTCCTTGACAATTCATTAAAACATTTAATGAGAAAAAAAAAAAAAAAAAAAAAACATCGTAACAAGAAACAGAAAGAACCTTCCATATGGAGAAGTTTACGCTAACCCATCTGCAGCGGTCACGCGAACCGCTGCTTCCATTCAGGGGTGAGCGTGTTGCCATGGACACCGATCTTATATTCTCCACTAACCCCTTCATACCATTACACATATTTTCTGCACTAATGTTTTTAAGAAATTACCAGAGAAGCTGGGGACTAGCTCAGGAAAAGCCAGTATGCCTCCTCCCAAGATTCTGCCCTATTTACATGTTTTGCCATTCGACCTTGGAGACAAATGACCCTCCTACTTCCCAAAACCCTATCTATTTTCCCCAAAGGGCATTACCCGCCCTTTGTCCTTACAATGTTTTTTAAGTTGAAAAAGCGTTATGAGGCGTTTACCCGCTTGCTGCGGCGTGTCATTTCCTCTCCCCTATTCGTTGAAAATAACCACGGGATGGTGTTTACAAAACCACGTTCTGGCTCACCTTACGGGCACCTGCCGAATTCTTTATTTTGAAGGCCAGGATCAAAAAAAAACAGAACCAATACTTTCCATCCAAAATTTGACCCAAGTTCCAACTAACCTATGTTTTCTTCCCAAATTTTAAATGTGTTTTAACGAAAAACTTTATACCCTCCATTTCCCGCTTTGGGTAAAAATAGGGGGTACTTCTAAAATTAAAACTTGTAATGTGACCCGTGGACCCTTGGTCTCAAGCGAAAAAGTGTAACCCTTTCCCGAGGATGCTATTCACGTGACCTATGCCCTCCGATGGAAGCAAGAGAAGACACTGTTCCTTTGTTTTCCTACACAATTTTGCTCTCCTCAACACAGGAGAAAATTCCATCTGCTTTCTGTCTGAAAATGGGGTTTTTTATGACTTTGGAAATTTTCCTTGCCAAAATTGACCCGCTTGCTACCCAATATTCCTTCTTCTTTTCCCTTTTTTTTAAAGGTTTCAACTTCCTAATTATCTGGTTTTCCAATCAGAACGTCGGAAATGTTCCCAGGTGAAGCATCTCTTTCTTAGGCAACATTTACTGGAACTACAAAATTCCATTTGGAAGGCACGAAGACAAAGTCTTTGTCATATTTCCATCCACAAGAGTGAAGCCACCCAGGAAACGATGAACGTCCAGCTCTTCATTCAATGAAAATAGTGCTATTCACTTGGGACACTTTTCTGTCTCCCAGCTAACCATTTTACAAAGTTCCTTTTCCTCTTCCCTTAGATCTCAGACCTGGACATTAAATCTAAATCTAAACTGATATTGTGCACACTTCCTTGGAGGTGCTTTTTCTGGTGTTTATTCGCCTTTTAACTCACTCATGTCTGAACAGATTGGGACTTTCCTGCCCCCTTCACTCATGGTGAAGTTAACCTGGCAACATCTAAACGTGTGGCTGCTTTCAATCATGACTAGAAGGAGTGTTCATTTGAAAGTGCTTTTAAATTTTTCTCCTGTCCTGCTTTCCCACCATAATCTCATCTTTGCCCGTTCGAAATGCCAAACTGGTCCACCGGACTATGAAATTTTTCCTCAGAAAGCGAAGTGCACTCCCGAATAAAAAGTACCTCTTTCTGAAATTCTTTACTTATGGAAGCCTGTGAAAACCAACAAAAATCATCCGTGTCCACAGACAAACTGAAGAAAACATAGAAAACCACTGATCACCTCGTGGTTTTTTTTTTCTCTGAGATTAGAAGAGTTTCCATTCACAAGCAGCTTCTAATATTCTCCATTACCCACTTTGTACCAAATTATCGACCTTCTGCCAATGAGCAGTTTGAAATATTACCGGTAATCTGCATCTACCTCTAAGTAAGTATAGTTCCCAACGATGCTTCGGTCTTTGGCACTATTTGCTTTTGAGTCATCTGAGAACACACTGACAATAGTGCTTCCATACACAGATTGAAATTGCCAATCCTCAACACAACTGATCATGGACCTGTCTCTCTCAGTTAAACAACTGTGTTTCCTTTCACGTAGCTTTATATTTGTCAAGTTTCCCTTCTTGCTACCAAATGCCGTCCTCACCGCTTTGGTATCTTGTAATTCACCCAACTAAAATGGGGTCCCACAAAAGACAAGCCGTACACATCCTAGGGATGCATCTCAGTGAGAATTCCTTTACTTATAGACCCAAGGACCAATACCTGTACAGAATACTTCCATACAGGGATTTATGCAAATCTGCACCACACAGAACCTCTAGAGGTTTCCTTTCCGTGAAAGTAATTGCTTCGACTTGGGAAAGAACTTTAGACGACTACCTTTATGCCCACTTTCTGCGAAATATTTCCACTCGTTCGCCCACTTTTCGAAGATTGGAAACGTTTCTATGGCATCTAGGTCTACAAAGTTACACCTGTAAAGTTCCATTTGGGGTATTTTCTCTGTGTTTTTTATGATTAAAGCAAGCGTGACAAAAGATAGGGGTCAATATTTTGGGCTTCCATACACAGCTTTAGGCCCTCCCAGATACCAAAGGAAGTCCTACGCTGCGTTTCTCCTCGAGAATGAAGTGTGGGAATTTGTACGTTGTTTACTTTGGCCCGTTGACCCTCTCGGAACGAGCTTTGCTTCTTTTCCACTTAGAAGCTTCGAAAGTCTTGGGATATCCGGCTCTAAATCTGAGGCCTACAACCACCTTGAAGAGATGTTTTCTGTGAGAACACATTACTTGTAGAGGGCTTCTATGACAAAGTTGTGTACAAGTTTCCATACAAGTAATTAAGCCAACCTGTTGCAAACCGATCATCTAGCTGCTGTCGTTATAACAGTGGAAGCGTGTTCACTTGGGACATTGGTATGTCCTCCACCAACCGGTTGTTTTGAAATTGCCTTTCTTTACTATACCTCAGAAGCTGACACATGGTCCCAAAAGCCTGGGTCCCCTTGAAAGCTAGCACACACCCTATGAGTTGCCTGAAATAGGACTGTTTGTTTTCACACCCAGAGCATGTGTTGAAAGAGACTGTCAATTAATCTTGCATACACCAGTCAGGAAAAACATGGTAGAGGGAACATGTCACTGCTTTCCAACGAAGAATAGAAGTTGTTTCATGTGAAATAGCTTATGTTGGCAATTTGCCTGCTTCGTAAAACTTGTCATTCTTCGAACCATAGAATCTTCGGAATATTCCAGAGAAAGAAAATTCTTCCATAACCAAGGAAGTACACGTCCATGAAACCCAGCTTTCCCTTTACAATTCTTAAACCAATGAAACATGTAAAAAGAAAGAAGAACCTTCCATATGGAGAGTTGCTATACCCCATTGCAGCTTTATCACCCAGCCTTCTTTCAGGGATTTAGGATGCTTTCCATGGAACGATTTCTATTCCCCTAACCAACTTCTACCGAAATTACATATTTTCTGCACTAAATGTTTTAAGAATGACCCAAGAATGGGCTACTCAGGAAACAGAGCTTCCTCCCGATTTCTGCCTATTGGACATGGTTTGCCATTCGTAGCTTGGGGAAACAAAGTGACCCTCTTTCCCCCAAAATATCTATCGTTTCCCGACCCGTTGGCACTGCGCCCTTTGCCTAGAGGATGTGTTTTAAATGGAAAAGCGTTATGTTATAGGCGTTTACCCTTGGCTGGGGCCGTGCTTCCCTCCCTTATTCGGGGTTCGAAGTACCAAGGGGACTGTGTTTTTCACAACCCCGGGTTTTGGACCACCTGACGAGGCATCTCCCGCCAAATTTTTATTTTTAAAGGCCGGAACAAGAAAAACAGAACCTAATCTTCCTCCAGAGATTTTTGCCCCAATTCCCAAACCCGAAATCTAGGTGTTTCTTTCCAGAAATTAAATTTGGGTTTTTTAAATGGGAACTTATATTCCCCCTTTTTCCCGCTTGGAAAAAGAGTACTTTTAAACTTAGAGCTTCGAAAGTGACCCGTGACCCCTTGGTCTACAAGCGAAAAAGTGTACACTTCCCGAAGGGCTATTTTCCACCGTCCTATGCCCCCATGGAAACAAGAGGAAGACAGTTCCTTTTTTTTTCCTTAAAAACAATTTTTCTCTCCTCACACAGGAACCTTCCTTGCTTTCTGTCTGAAAATGGGTTTTTATACTTTGGAAAAATTTCCTTGCCAATTTCCCCTTGCTACGAATATGTCCTTCTTTTCCCTTTTTAAGGTTTAACTTCCAGATTTCTGGTTTTCCCAAACAGAAGTCGGGAAGTTCCCCGGAAATTTTTGGGGCAAAAAATTTTTGGAAAAGGTACAAGACAAAGTCTTTTCAAATTTTCCATCCCAGAGTGAAGCCCCCCAAACGACTGAACTCCTCTATCTTCAAAAAAAAATTATTCCTTTTGGGCACTTTTTGCTCCCCCTAAAGCCTTTTAAAAAATTTCCCTTTTTTTCTTCCCTTAAATTTGACTTGACAAACAATTTAAACTAAATGAAAATTTGGCACACTTCCTTTTGGGGGTTTTCTTGGATTCGCTTTTTTAAAACATCATTTCGAACAGATTTTTCTTTTTGCCCCCCCACCCCTGGTGAATTAACCGTGACATCTGAAGTGGGGTTTCAATCTGAAAAAAGGGTTTTGAAATGCGTATTGTTCCGTCCTGCTTTCCCCCAAAAACCCCTTCCCCTTGAAGGCCCCAAATGCCCCGGGTATTTTGTTTTTCCCCAGAAAGGGGAAACACCCCCGAATTAAGTTTTTTTTTCTTTTTTTT
>JAKFHU010000493.1:0-63617 GCA_023783475.1 Daubentonia madagascariensis
ACATGTCTACAAAAAAAACATAGAAATTAAACAATCTTTTACTGAATGACTATTGAGTCAAGGAGGATATTCAAATGGAAATCAAAAGATTCTTTGAACTAAATGATAATGGGGACACAAGTTATCAAAATCTGTGGGATACAACAAAAGCAGTCCTGAGAGGAAAACCCAATACCTTAAATGCCCACATTCAAAAGACAGAAAGTGCACAAATCAACAAACTAATGAATTGTCTCAAGGAAGTGGAAAAGGAAGAGCAAACCAACCCTAAACCAACCAGAAGAAAAGAAATAACCAAGAGCAGAGAGGAATTAAATGAAATCAAGAACAAAAGAACTTTACAGAAGATTAATAAAAGAAAAAAATGGTTCTTTGAAAACATAAACAAAATAGACATTCCACTTGCCAGATTGACCAGAAGCAGAAAGGAAAGGACTCTAATAAGTTCAATTGGAAATGAAAAAGGAGAGGTCACAACTGATATCACAGAAATAAAAAACATCATCTTTGAAAACTTTAAAAATCTCTATGCCCAAAAACATGAAAACGTGGAGGAAATGGACACAAGCTCCCTAGGCTCAATCAGAAAGAAATAGAATTCCTGAACAGATCAATATCAAGCACTGAAATGAAGCAGCAATAAAAAATATTTGAACAAAAAAAGTCCCAGACCAGACAGATTCATGCCTGCATTCTACCAAACCTACAAAGAAGAACTTTTACCTATACTGCAGAAATTATTCCACAACATCAAAAAGGATGGAATCCTCCCAAACTCATTCTGCAAACCCAATATCACGTTGATACCAAAGCCAGGAAAGGACACAACAAAAAAAGAAAACTACAGGCCAATATCCCTTATGAATATAGATTCATAAATTCTCAATAAAATCCTAGCAAACCAACTACAAATGCACATCAAAAAAATAATTCATCACTATCAGATGGGCTTCATCCCCAAGATGCAGGGATGGTTTAACATACACAAATCTATAAATGTAATTCACCACATAAATTAAAGCAAGAAAAAAGACTATATTATCCTCTCAATAGATGCAGAAAAGGCTTTTGACAAAATTCAGAGTTCTTTTATGATAAGACTCTTAACAATATAGGCACAGATGGTTCATACCTCAAAATTAGTAAAGCCATGTATGATAATCCCACAGCCAATATCATACTGAATGGGCAAAAATTGAAATCATTCTTGCGTAGAACTGGAACTGGACAACGTTACCCACTATCTCCAGTTCTATTCAACATAGTGCTGGAAGTCCTTGCCGGAAGAGTCAGACAAGATAGAGGAATCAGGGGCATGTATGTGGGGGCAGAAGAGATCAAACTTTCACTCTTTGCTGATGATATATCATATCTATAAAACCCCAAAGATTCAACCAAGAGATTCCTGGGATTAATAAATGATTTTAGCAAAGTCTTCAGGATACAAAGTCAATGCACACAAATCAGTAGCCTCCATATATGCCAATAACAGTCAAGCCGAGAAACAAAGATGCAATACCTTTCACAATAGCATCAAAGAAGATTAAATGTTTCTGAACATATTTAACTAAGGAGATGAGAGACCTATATAGATAGAACTATGAAACACTGGGAAAAAAGTTGTAGAGGATGTAAACAGATGGAAAACCCTACCGTGCTCTGGGATAAGTAGAATCAACATTGTTAAAATGTCTATAACACCTAAAGCGATTTACAGAATCAATGCAGTCCCTATCAAAATACCAACATCATTTCTTGCAGATCTAGATAAAATAATTCTACACTTCGTGTGGAACCAGAGAAGACCCCATCTAGCCAAAGCAATATTAAGCCAAATCAACAAATTGGGAGGTATCAATGTACCAGGCTTCAAACTATACTACAAGGCTATAGTAACCAAAATAGCATGGTACTGGCACAAGAACAGAGACATAGACCAACGGAACAGGATTGAAAACCCAGATATAAAACCATTCTCATACTGTCATCTGGTCTGTGACAAAGTAGACAAAAACATACACTGGGGAAGAGAATCCCCATTCAATAAATGGTGCGGGGGAAATTGGATAGCCACGTGTAGAAGACTAAACTAGATCCACACCTCTCACCTCTCACAAAAATCAACTCACGATGGATAACAGACTTAAACCTAAGGCATGAAACCATAAGATTTCCCGAATAAAATGTTGGAAAAACTCTTATAGACATTGGCCTAGGCAAAGAATTTATGAAGAAAACCCCCAAAGCAACCACAGCAGCAACAAAAATAAATACATGGGACCTGATCAAATTGAAAAGCTTCTGCACAGCCAAGGAAACTATCATTAGAGGGAACAGACAACCTACAGAATGGGAGAAAATGTTTGCATGCTACACATCTGATCAAGGGCTGATAACCAGAATCTATACAGAACTTAGGAAAATTAACAAGAAAAAGTCAAATGACCCCATTAAAAAGTGGGTAAAGGACATGAACAGAAGCTTTTCAAAAGAAGACAGAATAATGGCTAACAAACATATAAAAAATTGCTCAACTTCTCTAATCATCAGGGAAATGCAAAGCAAAACCACAATGAGATATCACTTAACCCCAGTGAGATTGGCTTATATCAAAAAATCCCAAAACAACAAATGTTGGTGGGGATGCAGAGAGATAGGAACACTCATACACTGCTGGTGGGACTGCAAATTAGTACAACCTCTATGGAAAGTGATATGGAGGTACCTCAAAGAACTAAAAGTAGAACTAACATTTGATCCAGCAATCTACTACTGGGTATTTACCCAAAGGAAAAAAAGACATTCTATAATAAAGACATCTGCACGCGAATGTTTATAGCAGCACACTTCACAATTGCAAAGATGTGGAAACAACCCAAGTGCCCATCAATACATGAGTGGATTAATAAAATGTGGTATATGTATACAAGGAAGTACTACTAAGACATAAAATATAGTGGTGAATTAATACATCTGGTATTATCCTGGATAGATCTAGAGCCCATTCTTCAAAGTGAAGTATAACAAGAATGGAAAAACAAGCACCTCTGGTACTCACCATCAAATTGGTACTAACTGACCAATACTTATGTGCACACATGGAAATAATATTCATCAGGGGTCGGGCAGGAGGGAGAGAGGATGAGAAAACTCCCACCTAATGGTTGTGGGGCACACTGTGTGGGGGTTGGGCACGATTGTAGCTCTGACTTAGGCAGTGCCTAGGCAATATATGTAACCAAAGTGTTTGAACCCCCATAATATTCCAAATTTAAAGATAAAAATAAAAATAAATAACAATCACAAAAAACTGCATTCTGTCTAAAAATCACATATTCTAAACAATCTTGTGTTTCATAATGAAATGAATGTGCCTGATAAAAACACAACTCATTGTGAAATTCATGTCAAGTCTTTTAGTTCATTAGATGACAAGAAACTCATAAAAACCTGACAATGAAAATTTTTGATACTTTCACATTTTAGCAATACAGTTTATGGATCCTCTATGCATCAGAATCTCCTGAAGTGTTTGCTAAACACAGATCACTGGGCCCCTATCAGAGTTTTTGACTCAGTAGGTGTGGGGTAGGACCTGAGAATTAGCATCTTTAACAAGTTCCCCAGTGATGCTGATGCCCTGGTCTGGTGACCCTATTTTGAGAACCACTGCTCAAAGCACCTAAATTATGTTTCCTAGAATATTCCCCTCAGGCAAATGGGGTAGTGAAAAGTTAATGGGTAATTGAGATACAAAATAATGGCATTAAAACCCTTTTGTCCTAATGCTTTGATTTTCTCCCTAATATGATTATTACCACTTGTACCTAGAACAATCAGCCACATATTAATAATAATAATATATTTATAAGGCAGATTCAACAGGCAGATCGAGTTTTTTCAGCTTATAGAGTGACCAAAATAGCATAGAGATATGTGGCAAAATATGTATAGCAAAACCACTTGAAAATAATGTAACCTGCAACAGTTCTGGTAGGTTAACTAAAATCTTAAATGATAATGAATTTAAGCTCAGTTTAGGAGGTTAAAAAAGGACAGATACAATTTAGGAATTGGTTTTAGCAGTATGGAATATTAGGCTGCTCATCTGAAATTATCCTCATCACCCTAATGCCTGCCTGCTATTGTACAGCCCTCTGAGCTCATTTTTAAAGGGCTGTTACAAAAAAAACCCATGAAAGCAAAAGATAAACAACAGCGTATATAGTCTGCAAAGTATAAAAACCTACTACCTGGCCCTTTGCTGGAGAAGTTTGCCACCCCTTGCTCTGCAGAATTACCCAGCCATGCTTATGTGCCTGCTGCTGAGTGTTTAGAGGTGGCCACAAGAAGAACCAGCTCACAACCAGATATTTTGCCATCCTTCTTTGATTGAAAAATTGAAAACTCTATTTGGTTGGCATCTGCCCTGGCATGCCTACTCTAGGAGTAATAATGCTGCTACTCTTAACATTATTTCCTGGGTGCGCTTGACCTTTAAACAAAATGGCAGATAATGATGCTTGGATATGGCTTTCCTCCAACCAATTAGTTTAAGTGAAAAACAGGAATGTTTACAGTTTCTCAATCATTTATTGGGGAGCGAGTCAAAAACAGAAATCCTATCTAATACAACTGACAGTAAGCATGCATTAACTATTAGTTACCTAATTTTAGAAATCAATATTTTCTTTTGAACAAAAGTTCTCTATATAAATGAATGCATCATTAAATTTTACCTGTTATTCATTCTTAATGCAGATTTGGAATTGATTTTCTTAGAATTAGCTCAACATTAATATCTACTTTTAACTGGCACTTACTTGTTTGGGGCCAGCTCTAAAACCTCTTACAGACAAACTCCTGTTTTGTTATCTTATCTAGTGTTAGAAAACTAGTTCTTTTTGATTCAATTTACATCAACATATACTGAGAAACTAACAAGAGCTTCAAAGATAAAATATTAAACAGATCATGGTCTATTAACTTACAATAAGCAACACAGTTCTAGCAAAATCCAAATGAGGGCAATTTACTATCCCACAAACATTATCAATTTATTTTGCCCTTTTAGCCTTATAGATAAACTATGTGCTAAGCAGTAATGGCTTTTTAGCTTGCACTTTTCCTCTTATCATGGCAATAAGAAAGAAAAAGTTACACAACACCCTTAGCCTAAATGAAATGAAGCCAAACTATATATCTTTTAATTGTGGTAAATAAACATAATATCAAATTCACCATCTTAGCCATTTTCAAGTGTACAGTTCTGGGGCATAAAGACATTCACATTGTTGTGCAACCATCACCCCCACTCATCTCCAGAGCTTTTCCATCTTCTCAAACTGAAACTCTATACCTATTAAACATTAACTCCATTTCCCCTAGCCCCTGGCAACCACCTAAACTATATTTTTAATAATAAAAAAAACTAATTTCTTCTCCACCTGGCAAACCTTCAGGCCACATCCCCATTAGTTGGTCCACCAGCCAATTACAAATGCTATGCAGTCTTTTACAGCATTCTATTTTTGCAGCCTCTCTTTCAGAGAAGACTAGGATTTAAAAATGTTAAGTACTAAATCAATAATAAACTACACATATTTGAATATTTAAAAAGTTAAGCAAATGAAATTAAATCCTTTTAAATGAATTATGGACACACAATTAGAAACAGAAGCTATGTCACTGATGCAAAATAATTTAAAGTAGTTATGATTCCAAAGAATCTCAAAGAAAGCTATAGGCTATGAATTATGAGGGTGCCACAGTGCCCGGGTTCCACTGGGGCAACACCTGTGTCCCTGAACACATCCTTCATAGGGACATGGTCCCGTTACATATATTCTTAAATGTTCAGTGTCTCAGAAATCTCACTTCATCAGGGGACATAGAAGAGTGGGTTTACTTGATTAAACAATGCTGAGGCAATACAAAATACTGTGTTACTGAAGAAAATAAAATAGATTGCAATGTGACTGTGTATTCCTCAGACTTCACACTATTTAAAGGAATAATGGGAAGATGTCCTCAATATTTCACATTATAAAATTGTTATACTTTCACCTATTTCATAAATTACACATGGGCAATGCATTTTTAAATGGCATCAGTGTCTTACATTCATTGGACAATATGTTCAAGTAATTTAGGAGGCTGTGTTTCCACAGTTGATATGATAAATTTGCAACAACAAGTAGCCATTAGCATAACTCATACTCTGACACACTATGTTTTCCAATAAAGGAACATACTCGGATGCTTTCTTGTCTGTACTGCTTCCACCTACTCCCACCCTCACTGAACATCAGGAGGTAGCTGGTCACTGACTTGAAGCTCCTGTATCCTCCCTGGGTGGCCACAGCTGTGACCTCTGTTCTCTCTCCAAGGTCAATCTGTGCCACTGGTACTTATTTGACACAAGTGGGGTCCAGCCACCAGCTCCTTCATATGAACATAATAAAGATGGTATATTTGAAATCTATATTAGCCTGTAAGAATGTGAACATAAATGAAATTTATGAGGATCACAGTTTCAAATTCTAGAACACATAACCTATCATAATTACACACACACACACTCACACTCTCTAAAAACACAAGTTAAGGGTTAATGGATAGAGCCTACATTAATGGCTTTGGTTTTTAGCTCATAACCCCTGACTCTCCGGTGTTCATTTGGTGTCCACTAAGTAAAAGTGCTAATTCAACAGGTATAGAACTGAAAACTCTGAAATTACATCACTGCTTGGAACTAATGTCTTTAATGGCCTTTATCCATGACCTGCCTTTTGCTGAATGTAAAGAAATTTCAGACCATGGTAGAGTTAGAAAACCTTAATTCTATATTCTCAATGTTAGGAAGTACAGTGTTGAATGTTGGGATAAGAAAGATGGTTATGGCATAGTCCTACACTCAGGTGCTTACAGATGCTAGGAGAAGAAGACATTTCAAAAATCAATTTAAAATGCGGTGTGGTGGGTGGTGGGTAGTGGCGGTGGGAGTGAAGGAGCTTTCTGTACAGGGAGGGAGATCTCTGAGGAGGCAGGAGGAAGGGGTATAGAGAGCCCCATTGAATGAGTGATGCCTCAACTGTCTCAGATAATGAGGAGGTTCTCAGGCATTCAAGACAACACATGCAGAGCAGAAGCAAATACCATGCTTGCTGTGTCCAGAGCTTGTCAGAAACAGAACAATTAGGGGTGCCTGAGGATGTATTGTTGATGTATTTTGTTCTTCTAGTTTTACAAAAATATCAGTTATGTATTTGGACTTAGATTTGTCATATTGAATTTTCTGATTTTAAATTAATATGTAACTAGAAAAATAAATTATTTGCCAATAATCAATTTATAGAAAACAATAGCATCTTGTAAATAATCCATAATATGACAAAACCAGCTTTAAAAAGAAAAAACAAAAAAAACAACTTTTCCCCACTGTTGTGATACCTTACTTGAGGCTCTGATAACAAGCTCTGACATTTTAGGCAATATTTAGTATGAATTAATTTGTTTATTTACATGAGTATCCTCACATGAACAGCTATTATTTAACCCATGCCCTATTTTGTGAAGCAATTGGCACGGTGACGAGTGGAGAGTACATATCAGGTGATGCTTAGTGTGTGGTTACAGGGAAGCTAGGAGGGAAATGGGGATGGGGTACCTACCCTGGACTCCTGGAGGCATCAGTACGGAGTTGCTGACCTCACATGGCACTACAGGCATGAGCTGCTGTTTTGGGGTAAAATATAAAGTTATAGGCTCTTTAGAACCCAGATTCTTTCTAAGATTTCCTCATTTGCTGCAATGAATTAAATATTCAAAATTTTCCTCTCAATGTGTCTTAGGCACACTGTCTTTCTCTTTGATCTGGAATCTTAAATAGGCTGTGATTTTGGATATTCTGTAGTATATTTTTCACTATTTACATTGCAAAAATGTCAGATTTACAGACGTTGCAAAAATGGTATAGGGAATTCCTGCACACTCTTTACCCAGCTTCGTTGTGGTACTTTTATCAAAACTAAGGTATTAGCATTGGCACAATGTTTTTAATTGGCGAGTAAAAACTGTATATATTTATGTTGTGTGACATGATGTGTTGATATATGTATATATTGTATGGAATGGCCAAATTAAGCTGTTTAACATATGCATGACCTCACACACTTACACATTGTGAAGAGAACACTTAAAATCTACTCTCTTAGCAATTTTAAGAATAAGATACATTGTTACTAACCACAGTCCCCCTGATGGAGTAAGTTGGAAGGGTCCACGGGGCAGTGTTATTCAGAAGACCACAGACTTTATTTGGATGCTCCAGTTTCTCACTCATTCCCTTTTGCTAGTCAGTCCAGGGCCCCACACTGCTCTTGGCCATCATGTCCCTCAGCACCCTCCAATCTGTGGCCACTTCTCAGTCTCTCCTTGTCTTCTGTGACAGGGTAGTCCTCATCCCACACCTACTGCCCAGTCCCACTCCCTGCCGGGTGACCCCTCTACTGTTGACAAATGGGAGGTCTGTCTGGCTTATACAATTAGACAATTAGTTCTAAGTAACATCCTTGCTGCAATGGTCTGTGATATTATAATTATTTTTCTAAAAAGTCAGAAATTAGGTGTTACCATGTAGCTGATCCTTTTAACTTGGAGGTTCAACATTTGAAATTTCCGATGGATCAGCAAGTTTCCAGTGTATCGCCCTGGGACCAGCTGCTCCCGCAGTGCAGCCACATCCCTGCCAATCAGCTTGCAACACATGCAATTAATTGGCCGTGAATTTTCACATGCCTTACAAATTAAGCTACTTGGTTAACTAGGTGCTCTGATACAGTGATGAGACTTCAGGTTCCCCATGCCATGAGGCAATTCAGTCACAGGAACTCCCCAGAACCCAGAGCCCTGTGGGTGTTGATGCTGAGCTGCTGTGCATTTGCTTATATGTGCCATCTGCGTGTGCTGGGGTGGATGACACCTTTCCTAAAATTTAATAAAATGTTGATTGGAAAGAGCAGGAAATATACAAACACCAACCTGGGAGGACTGTTAGGAAGCAGGAGGCAGTTTGGGAGATCACAGTTGTGTAACAGAAAACAAAACTACACACACACACTTGTGCAGGGTTAGAAGAGGTGGGCTTGAGTGCAGCCCCCTATACAGTAGCAGAGCAGGATGACACAGTCGGCCCTCTCTATCTGAGTGTTCTTCACACACACATTCAGCCAACTGCGGATCAAAATTATTCCAAAAACTAAAACTACAAAAATAGCAATACAACAAAAATATACAAATAAAAAGCACAATAGAGTAAAAAATTATTTACGTAGCACTTACACTGTATTAGGAATTATAAGTAATAGAGAGATGATCTAATGTATATGGGATGATGTGTGTAAGCTACATGCAAGTACTATGCCATTTTATATCAGGGACTTGAGCATCCATGGATTTTGCCGTCCCCGTGGGGGCCCTGGAATCAATCCCCCATGGATACCGCGAGATGACTATAGTTCTTAAACTGATCAGCCTGCATTATCAAATGCTGCAAATCTTCAGTAAACACCATGCAGAACAAACAAGCCCTGAAACAGAGCCCAGCAGCTCATAATTACTGTTCCTGGGTCACCGATGTCTAACCCACAAGAAAGGTGCATGTACCCCCAGCTCTCCCACTGTCCACGCTGTAGACTGCCTTTCTACACTGTCACCCTCCTCTCTCCAACCTCAGCCCCTTCACAGAAGCCTTAGCTGAATAAAATGTCACAATTTATACAAACAAAATCATGTCCAGAAGGTTCAACTCACACAGAACAACCCTCTAAAGCCTGAGGGCTACCCAACACAAAAACATCCTCCCCTTCTTGAGACAAGGATGACAACCATGCTCAGGGCTGCAATGAGGATAAAATCAGATGTCCTGAGCACCTTTTAACCTCCCTCCCATGCACCACACCATGGAGACAGCCATGTCTACTAGGTGGGTCTCACTTCCTGCAGTTGCAGGGATAGTGGCCACCTCATGTTGTGACCCACAGCCATTACAGTGCTGAGGATCTGCCGCCTGCCACTCTCTAGTGACTGCACTTTTGTTGTGTGTTTTGGAGTGGAAAGTAAGGAAATTAAGAAAAACTAACCTTGCTGCAGGCACCCGTGATGTGCAAAATGCTCCTCTCCTGACACCCTGGGTGTGGCCCTAAGACCTCCAGGAGCAGCTGGCAAGCAGGGCTGCCTGACATTCTCTCTTCTGGAGAGGAGGAAACATGATTGCTTAGGTTCCTCTGAGGATATCACATTAAGGATGGGCTCCCTCTACATTCGCTACCCTTCTAAGAGCACATCTTTAATGGTTTACCAGTTATTCAGTATCATTTGCTTGTCAATACCAGCCACAATGATACAGACACACTGGAAGACATGTTTGAGGCTTCTGTCTCTAGTTACTTCTGTGATGCTTCCTCCACTTTTGGTCTAGCCTGAAATGGGCAGTGACTCTTCCTTGGGGAGATGAAAGGCTGAACAGGAAACTCATAGCTGGTGCCTTAATTACTCTGGTCACACATAATGATGATAATGACCACAGCTTCTGGTGTTCACGCCCTGGAGTGTGTCAGGTTTGTGCAGAGGGGGAAATTACTCAGAGGTGAAAAGTGAAAACAAGGGCATGCCTTCTTGGAGATTTCACAAGCACCAGAGCAGAGACACCCAAGGGAAGCAAAGGCCAAGTGGGCTGATTTGAAATGAACAGACCCATCCATCTTCAGGGCATCTAGAGGTCAAGCAAATAAACGGCTAAACTGAAATTGTGGCCAAGGAGTTTCCCTCCAAGATCCATGTTACACTGTTTCAAGTGGGATCTCACCCAAGTATGTTTATTTCTTTCCTCATCTAACTGATCTTAATTCACAAAAGACTCATTACAGGTTCCAGATGGTGCCGGGGTGAGAGCAGGGACAGTGGGAGAAGGAGGCACCTGTCCTTGCTTCCCCCCTCAAAGACTGCAGGTGTCCCCAGGAAGGGGCCAATGGGGGGCAGCTCTGAGGATGCTCCCTGATCGCCTGCTCAGACCCTCTGGGCTTGGCACACTGAGGTTGTTGTTCACAACCCTGCCTACTGTGCTGAGGGGAATTTAAGAATTTGCTTAGGCTCTGGTTCTTAGGAAACAATTCCAGTTACCTACATATAGCTTTTCTGGCTATGGAGGATGTAGAAAATGCAGAATCCTGCCTCTGGGCCTGTCTAGGCATGGCTTCTTACTCCCTTCCCACTGTGTTTCCTGTAACCTGCCAGCAGCCTGAGCCAGGGAGAAAGTGAGTTTCCCAAAACCTGCATCCATATAAAAAAAAACACACCCAGCTGCCTAACTGTAAAATAATTCCTTATGAAATGCAGACTTACCCTATAATGGCTTTGTAAATATACAATTCAAAAATAAATTTAAAAAATAAACCTATACTGGTCAATCTGAGATTCTCACTGAATGTCTGTCACATTGAGGAAAAGAAAGTGCACTGTGACAGTCCACAGTGCCTCCATGAAGCTCTCTGTGCAGCATCCCTAGGGACACCTTTCAATGCCCCTTGGCATTTAGCATTCATTGCTGCAGCTCCTGCTGCATAAAATAAACACAAATCTATTGTTATTTCATGTATTGCTTTGCTTTTCTCATACACACACCAGAGCAAGTTTTAAAGGAACATGCAGTAGAGGGGCATGACCTATACCTCTCAGATCTGTGTTGATGTGTTGCTTTTGAGTTTTTAGTTGTTTGCAGTTCTGCACTGAGAAACTGTAAGATGATTTTGCTAATTTCTCACATGAGAAATAAAATAAGAATTGTCCAGCAAGCCTTCAGCCAATCATGTAGTAAATATCTCATTTATGACTGAATAAGATGTGTGACTGAGCTTATTTGTTTTTATCACATGAGGTCTTCATATTTACAGGTCACTTCAGGAATGTGGTCTAAGTCAATGAAAACATCATTGTACATCTTTTCAGAGCCCACCTCAGTTACTTAATTATAGATAGGATTTCAGGGCATCCTTTAGGCAGGTCAGAACAGCAGCATCTCCCTGTGAGGTCTATAGGCCAGTGAGGAGTCCAGGCTATCCAGAAAGTCAGGAGGCCAGACACTCTGCTCTATCCCCACACACACACTTCCCAGGGGCACCCTGTAACTGATATTAAGGCAGTGAGTCAACATCTTTTTAAAAAATTATTGAATAAACTGTAGGATCATGGCAGGAAATGCAAGAGTGAAATAAAAACATGAGAACTAAATTATCCAGCTATAGGTAACTGCTCTGTCAGCCAAAATTTCTGGCGAAAAAATTCAATTGATGGAAAAGCATTTTCTCTAAGGATGTTATTATAGTTTAATTCATTACAATTTGTAAATCTGCTGTGAGAGCCTTGGATGAGAAGAGACATTTGTAGATTACCTGTCATAAAAAATATAGTACTCTACTGTGAATGCAAAAAGAATGAGGCCTAACATCATGACATGTAATGCTCCTGATGAAGGAGCATTTTAGTGGGGGGCATTCATCCTGAGCAAAGTGTGGCACTAGAATGTGATTTCGTGGAGGAAACATGGCAACATCAGAAGGCTCCAGATGCAAGGATCACAGGAAAGAGAGAAGAGGGAGTCCCTGAAATGCTGTCTTCCAATCAGCCCCCTAGTCCAGGAAGGACTCCAACTAAGGCTCAAAGCAGACTAGATATTTCATCAGCCTTTGGCCTGGACCAGTTTCTGTGCCACAAATTAAACCCGCTATTCAGGAATACCACGTGCTTTGATTTCCATGTAGGATCCATGTACCATTAGTGATCCCAGTTGCCTCAAGAAAGTTTGCAAATATGACCTCACCCCTATGGCCAGGAATGAAGGTCACCTTAGTTAGTACATCTTTCGTAGTGCCCTGAACAGGAAAAAGGGAAATTCTCACATCCCTGAGAAGAGGTAATGCAGTTGTATGTGTGTGAATGGGAAGCTCTGGAAAGCAGTATGAGGGCACGGACAAAATATTGCTCCATAGGGATGGCAGACATTTATTAAAAAAAAAAGTTAAGTGAACAAAGACATCATGGTGTACACCAAGGGTATACACCATTAAATAATTTTCATGTACCTCTTTGTGTATTATGAATGATATAAAAAGTTAAATAGTTTGAAAAGGAAAAGGGTAGAATTTTCTAGACAAGTATGTTAGAATCTAGATGTTCCTTAGAAGGGCTTACACACACTGTTTGGAAAACTGCCAATTAAGTCCTAGGTACTAGTCACTCTTAGAAAAAAGGAAAACTGTCAAGGCAAAACTGTGGCCACCATGAGGTACTCACTGTGAAGATTATAAACACAAATAATTGTGAAGAGATAAACTGCTGTTTTTCATTCCTTCCTCCAGCAAATCTTGCTAGTCAGTGCTCCTTATTGTTTTAAGCCCCAGAGAAGCCAGGGAAGGTTAAGACCAACTGAGAAAACAGGAAAGTGGGCATGTGATGACTTCCTGTCAGGTAGGAAGAGGATGTGGAACCCAGGCATGTGGGAAAGGGGAAGTGGAGGTGGGCAAGGTGGTGGGACAGTGATCCAGACATATGGCTGGGGAAGAAAGCCCCAGAGGCATCAGAAACATGAGAGGAACAAGTGAAAAGCAGAAGACAGGCTTTTGCTTAGCTTCCATTTGGAGTTTGGGAATATCATCTTGGAGGGACTGTGTAGTCCTCACTACTCTTTACCAAATAGTTCCTGTTCCCCCTCCCAAGCACATGGAGGATTGCACTTCCCCACACCTTGTGGTTGGGTGGGGCCATGAGACTAGCACTGGCAGATAAGCTGTGGGTGGAAGTATTGGCCACTTCTGAGCACAAATTGCCAGGACAAAACCATCTAACACTCTCATTTTCCCTCTGCATGGTGACCCAGAATTCCCTACAGGTCATCAAAAGGGGACAGAGAAGTGAGCTGCGAGTCTGACTGGATCTAAATGGAAGGTCAACCTGATGAGGGCAAATTAAACCTGTAACCAGGGGTGATGGCATGACTGACTGCTCAGGCCAGAAACCAAATGAGACTCACAGTTAGATTTCAGAGAGGCTACCGCATCAGCAGGAACTGACATGCCACATGTTCGGGAGGAGACAGCGGCCTGTTCCCTGGGAACATGGCCTTACCAAGATGACACCAATGAGGCATGTCAACCACAGGCCACAGGAGCAGGTGCCAACTACATTTCAGAGCTAAGGCAGATAAACTACCCCTCAGCAGACAGCAGCAAGCTGAGGACCACCACAAGGAGCCAACATAAAGCAAGAGGTCTCTCATCTTCTACTTCCATGAGGGCAGGAACCTATCCTGCATATCCAAATACCATCTTAGAAAGAAGCAGGAAAAACAAAAAAATCTGAGCATTCCTGGAAGATGCTCACTCATCCAAAAGAGGCTACTGAATCCAGTAGACACCAGAGGGTGCCTTATTCTGAGGGTATCTGTATAATTTGGCAGAGTTAGTAGATAAAATCACTGACAACACTGCCTCCCTGGAGGTTGTGGACAACACTGAAAACAAGTCTGTTTGATTCTGGTTTGTCTCATCTAGTAACTTGGGCTCCATAGAGGGACCTGGAGGAGGGCTGTGGGAGAATCAGAGCAGATGAATTCCGTGTGATGACTTATGGCAGCATCCACACAAACCTTCTGGTTTTAGAGCTTCTCCTCCCACGTGCCACCATCCTGCATTGTAGATAGCTTTGATTTAACAAATCTGACAGCCACCAAGATAGTGCTCTGTGCATCAGTACATGGCGTATTTTACTTGGATACTATTATGCTTGGCCTGCCCACAGCACTGAACACCCATAGTGCATCTGTGGGGTCCTTTGGTTAAGAAAATAGTCAGAAAAAAAAAGGTGGCTGAAAAATAGAGCATGTATTGGCTCTAATAGGTCTAAAAGCTTGTAGGAAGGACAAGTAAACAGAATTGAGGATCTGACGTGCAGAGGCAACAATTTCCCTGTACTTCATGCACCTTCATAAACATCTGGTTTGCAAGCCCCTTTATTGTGATTTGAATTGCATAGTCTAATATCTGGGAACACAGGCCAACTCTATCAGGACCCTAGCCTGTGAGTAAAGGTTGGGAATAGACAAGAACTATGATTTTACAGAAAACATATGAGGGAAAAGTTTACTATTATTATAAGGTTTGCATCAAATATTTTTGATGTATTATTCTGATGAACATCAGGAGTTGACATAGTTTTAGATATTTCAAATTATTATTTACCCTTTCAATTTTTTAACATTTATTTGATTAACAACCAGTGAATTTCATAAATATACTATTCTGGATATTGTAGAGTTCAAACAGTCAGAGGTCCTACGTTATAAGAAACCATTGAGTATCTTCTGGCCATATCTAAGAAGTTTTTCCCAATCTAATGATTTTCCTTTCTTTCTTTATCTTGCTAAAACCTATAGTGTATATTTATACTGGTAACTTTACTTCCTAAAGTCAGAAATAAATTATCTTAATGCTGAGAATAGTTTCTAAAACTCTAAGCCATGAATTGTATTGAAACAAGAGACAAATACCTTCCTGGCCCGACCAACAGAGTAACACAGTCCATATTTTGGGGCAGCATGCTCAATGGCTCAATACTGGAAAGGTTGAGCATTACAAGGACAAAAGAAAACATTAAATCGATTACATTTGTCTCCCTCTACTTTGTCTTGTGCAATAAACAACAGGCATTCTGAACTGCCACTTTTGATAAAGTTAAATTCAAAGCAATCTCATCTCCACTGTCTCAGATAGGTTATCTCTTTGAGATTTGTAATCTATTACAAAAGTCAGATACAACCACAGGCAATTCTGCTACCAAGCAAATGTTAATATGCAATTTAACTGAAGTAACAAGGGGCAATGGAATGATGCATGTGGGTAAATTTACTTTACTTCTTTGAAACGCCCTTAAAGGAGGTTTTTATGGAATTGGATTTTGAATCATGGTGTGACTGTCTGAATGTTTATGTGCTTTCCAAAACATCTATGTGGAAATCCTAACGTCCAAGGTGATGGTATCAGGATATAGAGCCTTTGGGTGGTGATTGGGTCATGAGGGTGGAGCCATCATGAATGGAATTTATGCCCTTAGGAAAAAAACCCAATCCCTCAGTTGTCCCTTCCACCATGTGATGACACAATGAGAAGGCACCATCTATAACCCAGAAAGTAGGTCCTCACCAGACACTGAATCTGCTGATGCCTTGATCTCGGACTTCCAAGCCTCCAGACCTGAGAAATAAATCCCTGTTGTTTATAAGACACCCTGTTTAAAGTATTTTGTTACACAGCAGCCTGAATGGACTGATACATGCTTCAGATGTGAAAGAACTATTGGGAATATTCAGAAGAAAAAACTGGAACAAAACATCAAAGCAGGGTTGAAATGCATGACATCTTCAGAAACGGTGAGTGCAGAAACTGTTTTGGTGAGAAATTATAGACTAGGAACTTGCTAGTAAGAATGCCTCAACAAAATGCAGACCTATGGATTGACTCACTGCTAAGAGTAATTCTATTTTTCAGACATCTTGGTGATGCTCCCCTTTGCTTCAGATCCCACAAATCCACATTATTTATGCCACACTTCAACTACTACTATTGAATTATTAAAGGATGAGTATCTTAAAGGCATTTGAACCATGCTTGATTCTTCATAAGTGCCACAGAAGTAAATATAAACAAAATACCTTTTCAGTATGCCCACTACCTTTCTTGATATGCTTTTGTGTGTTTCTTAATTGATCCCTGAATCATTTGATGATATTTGGAAATAAAGTAGCAGACTTGAATTTCAGTCCTAGCTGTCACAAAAGACCTTTGTTTGACTAAATAAGTATGTCACTGTTTCATCTGTTAAGAAAGATATTAAGCATAATTTTGGTGATTACTTAGAGAGTTAACTATATAGCAAATTATTCAGTGATAGAAAATATGTATAAATTGAAAACAAATTTACCAGATTATGGTAACAGGAACAACTTAGACAAGACCTGGATCAGTATAAACAAGATTATCTTTTTATCAAGTAAAAGATTATCTTTCTATAATCTTTGAATGTACAATTGTATAATAAATATATTTTTGGACATCTAAGCATTTATGTGTACCAAAGGACTCATAAAATCCATAATTTGCACTGAGAAAATGTTGCCTCTATTCTTCCAGTGGAATTCTAGATTCAATATTAAGTCCAAAGGAAGATGCAAGCATGGTAATGGCTCTTTTTTGCCCACCTAATTCATACTCCTGGCTGTCTCCTACCAGCCCACAAACCCCCATTCACTTTCCTCACACAGAAATTAGGAAGGGATTATTGGGCAGTGGGTCCCCAAAGGCTGATAATCAAAATATGCTATGAAATGTACCTCAAGGTCTCTAATGAGACAGACACAGATTTACTATGTTAAGGTTGTGCAGCTGAGGATGTGTATGCAACATGAGGGTTATTTACAGGAAATTAATCTTCACAAAATGAAATATCTCTGGTACATTTCTTTCAAATACTTAAAAATGATCAATGAATATAGGGGGAAAAATCTATACTATGAAATAGAAATCCACTTTCCTTTTCTGAGGATGTTTTTCTCTTCTTTCTTCTTATCCCAGCAGTGTGAGCCACCACACTGGGCTGTGCAGGTTTTATAACTCAGAATTGTTACTCACTAAAAAAATATAATATGGAACTTTAATTATTCATATTTTTATTATACTTATTTAGTTTTGGGACAGGTAACAAATCATCAGATTTAATTTTTGTGTCAGAACTTGAGTGAAGACAGCAAAGGTTAATATAAAGAATAACTAAAATATTCAATTTTCACAAAATCAAATAAATATGAACCAAAGTTAAGTCCCACTTCTGAACTGATGAAAGTAGGAAACGTGAAGAAATTATGAGGATGAGAGGAGATTTTGAGAGTAAAAGTCCATGAAAATAAGCACTTTCTGGGAGATTATCAGACTTTCAAAGGGTATGAAATTGATGAGTTGAAGCCAAGATCTCCAGGAGATAAAAAGAACCAGGTAATACCTGGGTTCCAGGGGAAAAGGACAGAAAAGTGACTGAGGTCTATCTCTGACAGGCTGAGCAGGCGGAGTGTGAAGAAGGGACCCAGCAGGCCCAGGGGGTGGAGGGATCTGCAGGGCTGGGTGGTGGGGGAGGGGTGGGGTTCAGCCTGATTCTCTCATCACCCCTCTCCCGGCCTCAGGAACCCTTAGTGATGAGGAGGCCTCAGCTCTGTGATGTAGGCCTGGGCCCAAGGACACTCCCAGGGCTCAGTTGCTTGAGGGCCACAATGCAATTCAGAAGATGGAGAATCATCTCTCTCCTCTGAAGAGGTTTTGTGCCACACGGCTGAGCCCCAGCTCCACTGCCTGGGTGGGGGACATCACCCTGGGCTTCCTGTGTGGACTGGGGCTCTTCCTCCTGTTACTCCCCTGCCTCCACAGTGACCCATCCTCACTACCGCCTGGGCAGAAAAGCAACATCAGGAAGGTGAGGAACACTCCACCCAGACATGACAGAGAACCATTCTCTCTTTTCTTTCTATTATTATGTCCACTTTTCAAATCCAGTGGAGACGCCTGATATGGGAATCTCCCCATCCCTCTAGGCCCAGGCAGGGTGGGCAGGGAGAGAGTGGCACAGGATTTCTAGCCATAGCTCTCAGTCCACCTGTGTGGGTGCACAGGAGGCTTCAGGGCAAAATCGAGTGCTAGACTCAGGGGCTGGGACAGGATTATGGGAAAGTTTGCAATCTCCGGGGAAGGATAGCCCTCCTGAGCCCTGGTTCATCAGTCATCAGCCGCATTCCCAGGGCTGCTGCCTCAGCCCAGCCTGTCCTCTGTGTCAGGGGATCTGAGGGCTGTGCTGAGCCCCTGAGAGCCTCCTCCCTGAGCTGGAGCCTGAGCCTCCTCAGAAAACAAAGTGCTGCCTGACCTCTCAGAGGTGCCCTTAGGTCTGAATCAGTGAGTTTCTCTAGAAGTGTGTTAACAGAAAAAATGTAAGATAATTTAAAGAGGTTTATTCTGAGCTGAATGTATATGTCCATGGCCTGGAGGACATGGCCTCCAGAGGTCCCAAGAAAATGTGCCAGAGGTGACCAGGTTCCAGTTTTGTTTTATACACTCATGGAGACAGGAATTACACGCACCATCAGAAATCAATACATGGAAGGTGTGCATTGGTTTGGTCCACAAGGCAGAGCATCTCAAAGGGAGAGGCTTGCATTTTGGAGGAGGGTTCAAATATTCTTTGATTTGTAATTGGTTAAAGAAATGAAGCTTTGTCTAAAAGCTTAGAATGTTTTAAGATAATGAAGTCTGCAAATCAGAGACAAGACACCGGACATGTATAGGATATATACTGGACTCAAGTGATCTGTTAAATAAATTGATGGCCTGCAGGTGTGGTTTAACCATTGTCTTGCATGGCCTTAGGTCCTGTTAATGATTTAGTATCTTGTGACAATTAGTAACTCCAAAAAGGAGGGGGCATAAGGAAGGCTCTCAGACCTCCTTTCCTTCAGGGCACAGCAACTTGGTTTTAAGGTTTTTCTGGGGACCCCTTGGCCAAGAGGGGTCTGTTCATTAATCTTGAGTACTTAGGATTTTATTTTAGTTCACAAAGCAAACAGTGTTGGAAGACACCCAGGGTGGAATTCACACAGAAAATTCTTCTTTGTATTTTTCAATAAAGGAGAAAAAATTATTTTTGTCCACTTTAAAAAGGAGTAAAAGTTAAGAAAAAAAAAGACAGAGGTCCATCAGCTAGTTGCAGAAGGTCATGTCCTCCATGAGCATTGAATGTTTGCAGCTTGTCTAGGGGGAGGCAAGTAAGGATTACTCCCAGCCCCTGCTCTATCTTGATTCTCAGTGTCCAGTGGAGAAGAGGGAGAGGCCCAAGAGCAGGAAGAAGAGCTGTGCTTTAAAAGGTGAGGCTCTGACATTCTGCCTGAAAACCCCAGCAGGGACTTAGCCTCACTGTTCCTGTGGGACAAGACTCTGAGAAGTGAGCTGCAGAGGGCTGAGGGGGGATCCTGGGAAGGAAATCAGAACCCAGGATTCTCCTTAGATCCCAGGCTGGGAATGAAGCCAGGCTGGCTGGGAATGTGCGATGCACAGTAGGGGGCAGAGACGATAGGGACCCACAACTGCCTGTATGTGGAGGTGGGTCCTCTATGTCCAACTGTGGACAGCTCCTTAGCCTGGCTAAAGCTGGTTCCTCTTTGAAGTGACCCATGTTCTCCCACACAGGGTGGTTGTGAGGACCCTGGGGGATGGATGTGGACACTGTGTACATGACAAAGCACTGCCCACCATGCTTCTTACTGTTGCTGTGAGAGTCATGTGGCCTTGCACCCTGGTGCCTGGGCTCCAGGGTCTAACCCTCATGGTGTGCCCTACAGGGACAATCAGCCTCCTGCAAGATCCCCAGACCCCTCCCTTATTCCCAAACCCAGCTCCTGATTTCCAGCTTGTAGAGGTTGCCTGGGAACTTGAGGTGGCTTGGCACCTGACTTCACTTCTGCAGGGGTCAGGAATTCTCCCCTTCTCTCCTGTGCTCCTTCCTACCAGAGCCTGGGATGGGACCCCACAGCTTGAGGCTGACCAGGGCAGAGGAGACCACAGGATGGGGATAGGATGTGGCTAGAGCTCTGGGGCCTGGGAGGGGCAGAGCTCTGAGAAGTCAGTGTGGGGGCAGATGACAGGACATGGGCTGCAGGTGCCCACCCTTGCCCAGCCCCCTGGACCCACCCACCCTTGCTGCAGCTTGTGCCTCCTGTCTCCTGCAGCCACCTGGAGAAGCTCCCTGACAAGGGGGACTTTCACCAGCTCTCATATCCAGAACCCCTGGGAGAGGTGTGCAGACCAGTACCTGCCAGAGCCCACTGGCCAAGTGGGAAGCCTGTGGAAGATGCTTCTCCCACCACCTCATCCCCATTGGTTTCCCTGCCTCCCCTGGTCAAGCACTCTCCGCCCCCCCGGGGTCCACCTTGTCAATGAAACCTCAAGGAAATCAGTCTGACTTCAAGAGAATCCCCCCCAGGCAATGTCCCAGAGAACTCACCTCCAGAGGTCATTAACGCCTCTCATCTGGGCCACATCAGGCCTTGAACACACCATGTTATTCCTCTCCTGGTGGTGGGTGGCAGCCAAGGCCCTGTTCTTCCCCACCTCACAGCACAGAAAATCCCAGCAGGAGCCACTTCACCATCCCCCAGAGGCTTGTTTCTGGGGAGACCCCACACACAGGCAGATGGAGGCTAGTGACCCTGCTTTCCTCCACCCCAACATCTGGAAGCTCCTGGAGTTATTCATCACCAAGAGAGCAGAACTGAAGCTGTGGAAGAAGAAAGAAAAGGAAGGGTCATTTCTGAAACAAATGAGCACAGATTATGCCCAGGGTGCTCTGGGGGATACATTCAAGTCACCTGTCTGGGAGCAGGACACCACAATGCCACACCCCTTCTGGAACATGACAGACAAACCAGAGCACCTGCCTGGTCCTCAGCAGCTCCCCCATCCCAAGGCTATGTGGTCCATTTATAGCAGAAATGCAGCCAGGGCTTCTAGGGCCTCCCCTCTCTGCACAGAGAGTCCCAGGGCCACTGCCTGGGTCTCTAGGAAGTCTTCCTCAAAACCATGTCACTCTGTTTCATTCAATGAAGTCCCTGACATTCTTTCCAGTTGAAACTCCAGCTGAAGCACCTTCACAACCTCCCCAGGCCCAGCCCTGGCCCACCATGTGCCCACCCCCAGCCTTTGACTCAAACCTGTCCCAGCCCCACCTCCCACCTCTGGATGAGAGCCACACCATGGCCCATCTCCACATTCTCCCCCAGACACACCACACTGCTTTCCACCCCAGAGTAAAGGGGACCCTACAGGAGGCTGTAGAACAACTTGCCCTACATCCCAGGATAAGGCACAATTCCTCATCCCAACTGAAAGTGAACATCTCAAATGGCCCTTGCAGAAGCCACTGATATGGAAGAGGATCTTACCCTCTTTGCTCAAAAACTCCCAGCAGTCTTTAGCCAACCCATTCCCAGCTTTCCCCAGGACAGCCGGGCCTCCCAGTGCCACAAGTCAGCCTCCACCCTCCCTAGGGCTCTCATCAGCCCTGAGCACCAGGAGCAGCAGGAGCAACATGTTCAAATGAGATTCATCCCAAACACCAGTCAGGCCCCCCCTGCAGATCCCAAGCATCTGGGGAACTGATGCAGACTCAGGGTGAATTCCCAGGGTGGGGTCAGTGATGGGCAGAAGACAAGCAAGGGGCCTCCTGCCTTTGCAGCTGAAAGCAGCAAGGATGTACAGAGGATGGGGTCCACTTCCTCTGAATGTTTCACTCAGAAGGGGTGTGTGAGGGGCAAAGATGCCAAGGACCCAAGCAGGGATCTAGGGCAAGATCTGGAGGGGTGCCCAGAAGACCCATGCACAGGTTCAAGAGATGCCTTAGTGAAGGCTCTGGAGGATGATGAGGAAGAGCAGATAGCGACTGCATTAGGCCCCAAAGGTATAAATCAGGATATTCCCTACCCAGGGGCCCAGAGAAGCAGCATGTTAAAAAATACCTGAATCTCCACTTGGACAGAAAGTTGGAGGAGATCAAAGCGGGCATGATCCCTGTGCATGTGGGTTGGTCCTGGTGTACTGCCAGCTATGCTGTTCCCAAGTCTTATACCCATACAAAACCCAGAAATCTAGCATCCTGGAAGGGTCAGAAATGCTGTGTGAACACCTCCCAGGAGCTTTTGTTCCTTGATCCGTGCACTTGACAGATGCTAGAAGCACATATTATAAGGTTCCAGGTGAGGCACAGGTGGGGTTCAAAATTCCAGTCCCTGGAGCCTATAAATCTCAAGGGTCAACCTACACTCCTAGCACACTCCATCTTTCCCTCCTGGGCCATTGCTGAATTTGGGGATGACTCCATAGCCAAGGTTGCCAATTTCCTGGGAGAATGTCCTCTGAAAGTTCCAGCAGGTGAGAAGGTGATAACATAAAAGACAGTCCTCATGCTGACTGGTTTCCTCTCTGTCCCCTCACCTGCAGGGTAGGAAGTCCAGAGAAACCTTACAGGGTCCCAGTCTGGTGACATCCGTGGGCACTCAGAGGCCCCTCTGACTGGACAGGAAGGCAGGTGGCCTTCTCAGCCCCTCAATGCAGCCTTGAGAGCAGAACCTGGCAGAGCACTATAGTCCTGGGGTCCAGGAGAGGCCACCCAGAGCCAAGTCTAAGTCCAGCAATGGCCAGGCATGAGCCATGAGAGGAGAAGGAGAGCATGGCCTCAGGAGACCCCTGCAGTAGCACAACACTGGAGCTCACCATAGGGTCCCCATCCTCAAGGGCTGAGGAGACCATGGAGCCAGTGGAGGCCAAGGAGGAGAAGCCCCCTGACTGGGAAGTCATCTTGGGAGTGAGCATCATGACAGAGTCACAACCCCTTAATGTAAATGTCAGTTCAGGGTCTCTGGGGACCAGTAAAATCTCCCCACACTCTTCAATTTCTGCTACCCAGGATCCAGGAGAGCTACGCCTGAAAGCACATGTTGTCAGTAAGTTGGAGTTCAAAGTGGAGGTGGAGTCAGAGAAGCAGTCTCAAGGCCCTGCCACTGGCATCCTCCTCCAAGACTGGGCTACTGGCCTCTGCTTCTAAGGCCATTGCACCAACATGCTCACCACTGCAGACATGTTGCCTTCCCTGGCCCCTCTGTCCAGTTCCCAGACCAGTAGGGACACATCAGCTTCCCAGGGGTATGTGACCCAACATGGAAGGCAGACAGCAGCCAGGGACAGCAGGAACCTAAGAATCCAAAACTGAAGGCCCTACAGAAGAGTCAGAGCAAGATGTTTGGCCCTACTGACAAGACAGAGCACTGCAGGAGGCCCAAACCAGGGCAGCAGAAACAAAGTTCTGAAGGACCAAGAACCTCCCAAGCTGGTGGGATGAGCACTCTGCACAGATCAGGGAAATAGTACAAACCCTTGGGAGCAAATACTCTCAGTTCCTGCCAGAGAAGGGACAGGCACCTCCAGAAAGCTGTTTCAGGAAAAGGATCAGTCACCTTCTGCAGTGCCTCTAGCCCAATAAAACAGCCAAGGGGCAGGAAGATCCCCTGCAGAAAGGCAAGCCTGCATCGGCCACTGCCCAGGGCCCTGGGCCAGCCACAAGAAGACTGTCTATGGACAGCAGGGCTGCTGAAGTCCAGGCAATCATTACATCTGTTGGAAAGATCCTAGTGGACACATTGGAGCTACATGGTCCCTTGGAGTTCAATTGCCACATACAGGAACTCCAGGCCCTGGTGAGCATTCCTGCTACCCCAGGGGTCCCTCCCACCCAGAACAAAGGAGAGTGATGAGAGATAAGGCCTGCAGTCACCACACCACCTCCATGGGCCACAGCTGTCCTGTCAAGAACAGGTGGCTCTGAGACAGGGAGAGCAATTTGGCCTGCTGCCGCAAGGTATCTGTGCCCCCAGCCACTCCCTGCCAGCATAGCCAAGGGTGGCAAGAGCCTTGGGCCACCTTCACTATTAGCCAACATGCTTGTCTGGTCAACTGTATCATGTTTCTCATGCCCTTCCTAGTGGGAGAAGTTTTCTCCCAGAAAAAATTGGGGACATGAAGAGAAAACCTGTCTTGTCTCATGTTAACACATCCCCTAGATATTAATGGCTTCTTCCTACCAAGACATGCTTCCTAATAGATGTGTTTTTTTCTCATCAGAGGTGGTGGCCTCTGTGGGGTGCTGGGGTGCAGGGAAGGGGTCAACATCTGCTCTCCCTGAGTGCAGCTTCTAGAAGGGACAGGCATAGAGGCTGACAGGGTCTTGCAGACCCACCCTCACCCCAGGGTCCCTAACCATACTTTGTTTTCATAACTGGGTCATTGCAAAGAACCTTCTGGACTGTCAGGACTGGCAGACCCTATGGAGACCCCAGCCAGGGACCTGGCTCACCCTGTCTTTCCTGCCTTCCCTCTGCTATGAACTTTGTGCAGTGGTGGGGGATGGGTTTACAGAGGACTTTTGGGGTGGAAATTCCCCTTGGCCTCCACAAATATGGAAGCCAAGCAGCCTCACACCCCTGAAGTGGGCTGCAAAGTTTTGGATGTGGTGGTGCTGGCTCTGGGCTCAGGGACAGAGAGATCTAGCCCCTTGGATCTCATGGTGCTGAACAAAGGACCCTGCCTGAGCCAGCTCCCTGCCTGCTGAAGGCTGGGGTGGCAATGGGCCCTGTTCTCCCCTCTGGGATCAGCCTTGGTGACAGGAGCATCCCCCTTCCTGGCATCAGCCTTCCTCCCTCTGAGGGCTGGGGCCAGGACAGGGCCAGTGTGGGTGGGCCCAGGAGGAGGCAGAGGCTGGCCTGGTTCCCACAGTGAGTCTCAGTGCTGCCTTTGCCCTCAGGCTGGTGGGGGATGAGGTGGCAGAGAGATGTGGATACATGTGGATGGCCCTCCCCAATGGGTGGGGGGCAGGTGCCCACTCCCCACTCCCCATGCCTGGTCTGCTCCTGTAGCCAGTCCTCTCTCCACCGAGGACCAGGCAGCCTCCAGGAGTGGGAGGGGTGGCAGCAAGGTGGGCAGGATCCTGGGGGGCTGAAGCCAGAGCAGAGACCATTTAGAGAGACTCCCACAGAGACCTCACAGAAGAATGTCAGAAAAGGGCCCATTACTCCTGGTTCTTGGGTTATTTTGCACATGCAGAGGGTTTATGCCCAGCCATTACCAGAGTCCAAATTAAAGCACTTTTGTTTTTACTTTTAGGCTCCTTTCTTATTGCAACATATGTATTCATGAATTATTTCATAGGTTTTATGTATGGTCATTGCATTAACTCAGAGGTGTTTCATGTATAGATCTGGATCCAGATACTGCCTGTAAAATTATTCCTCAGTGCTTAAGAATTCACTTAATTGTAAATCAAATGGTTAACACTACATGAATAGTTTGCCTCTAATTTTAGGGTTGCAATATAGCAAATTAATGCACATCCATTGGAATTATCAGATTGCATTGGGAATAAAATTGAAACAATCATTGCTCTTATAATTAAATTACAACTTGCGTTCCCTGTGGTGGAGTGGATTCCTGCTGGTAGTGTTACATTTTTGGATCAGAGCATTTGTAAAATGCCTTACATATTTTTGAGAAAATTTTAAATTATAAAAATATTATTGGGAGGGGAAGATGGTAGACTAGAAGCAGCCTGCCCACGTGCTGCTGTCAAGGGGAGGATGGAAGGTTGCAGGCAGATGCCTACATACACACAGCTCTTCTTGGAAAGAAAGTAGTAAAACCTCAGAGAAGTTAGGGGGGACACTCAGAATGAAGAAGAAGGTGATTGGGCAATACGTTTGGCAAGACTGAAGGAATCTGTGGGGAGGCAGCCACACATGGGGAAGAGCAGCAAGACAGGGCCCTGGGGCACCATGCTCACCCCACAGGCACTGTGGCCTGAGCTGTGAGGGGGCTGCCTCCACCACTGCAGACCTCAGGACTGATTGGGAGCTGCTCAAGGTCTGTGCAGAGACACTGCGTGGGAGAGCAGGTGCAGCAGTGATCTGGTGGCTGCCGATTCCAGGTTTCTGCAGCTGATACCATCCTGAGATCTCAGGTGCAGGGTGCCAGGTCTGCTCAGGACTCAGCTTTGCAGCAGTAGCCTTCACATTCACCTATGGGGCTGCGGAGGGAGCAGGCAGAGCAGATGCGCTCTTGTACCATACCCAGTGATTGGGAGCCAAGTGCCCCATAGCCCCCACGGCAGGTTCTGAGCAGTGGAGGAGCCTCAGCTGCAACAGGCACTACCTGGGAAGCCTTGGGCAACTGCCTCAGCCAGACATGGTGGGGTGGGGGAGAGAACCTGGCTGACCAGCTCCCCTGGTTAAATACCATGGTCCCTGGGCTGCTAGAACCAAACCCCACCCACAAGACTTGGCATCCCCAGTGCCCGTGTCAGGGGAACAACCCCCTACCTGCGGCTCTGCCTCCCAGGTCCTCAGTTCTGGCTTTGTTCTGGCTCTGAAGCTCTCCCTGCCCCTTGGCCCGAGGTTCCACCCCCATGGCTCCAGGCTTCCTGCCAGGCCTTTGACACTTCCCCTGAGATTCCAGCATTGTGCCTGAGCCCCAAGACACCATCCCTGAATCTCCACCACTGCTGTTGAGTCAGTGGAACAACCCTGAGGTCCAGAGCTCTGCCAAGGACCCCACAGCCTTGTGCTGCCATCACACCTGGACCTGGTTTGAGCAAACATGCACAGCCTTGTCACACAGGACCACTGCCTAGATAGCCTCACCCAGCTGCTACTGTCACCTCTGGAGGGAGACCCTGGGAAGAAATTCGGATGGAACTGACAACCATTATCCTAGGTAAAGTATCTCAGGAAGGGAAAAACAAACACCGCATGTCCTCTCTAATAATTTGGAACTAATCAATGGGTGTGCATGGGCACAGACAGAAGTAAAAGTCATTGGAAATTAAGAAGGGGAGAGGGGTGAAAACCTACCTAACAGGTACGATGAACACCATTCGGGTGATGGACACACTGATAGCCCTGACTTAAGCATTATAAAAGCTATCTATGTAACAAAAACATTGTACTCCCTTAATATTTTGAAATAAAAATATTATCTTCCAAATACTGAAATCCAAATGCTAGAGAAGGTTTAGCTGGACACATACTCATTAATAAAAGGAGCCTTCTGTCTAATATCTGGTTTTAAATTCTGTGATAAATACACAAAATCAGCTTTTAACAAAGTCTTCTTCTTTATCAATAACCCTTTGTGAATTCACTTAAAAATAAAAGGTATGATATAAACATTATTGAGAGGAAGGACATAGATATTTAACCATTCAGTTGTTATTTTTTTTCCCAATTATATGTCCAGGAGCCTATTTTTGAAACTCAGCTCTTGCACTTGGCCTGGCAACTGAATCAAATCTATTGCTTTATGGTTTTAAAATTATGCAAAATTGTGTAACTCTACAGAACCTCAGAAGAATTGAAACTATGGAGGGAGAATTGTTCCTGTTTTCTCACTGACTGTCCTACTTGGGTGCCCTAAGAAGAAAAGGATTTAGACTTGTTTAAAAGACAAATTTTAATAATCTCAATTATTAGTAATACATGGGCACTGAAAATTTATATTAAGCAAAAGGAATAGATTCCAAACATGAGGGTGGTTCTAAAATCACAACTGGTGCCACTTTAATGAATCATCCTCCCTCTCTTACAGAAGCAGCACATTTTTGTAAAGAACCAGTACTTGTCTCTGTTTCTTCAGCTTTTATCACAGTGCCTGGCACATGATAAATGTTTGATAAATCTTTACTGAATTAAATTGACCACAAGTTGGGGAGCCCTTTGTACAACTTTCTCAAAACTCCATGTCTAAGGTATATTTCACCCCTGACATTTATTGAACTTAAAGACTTTAAACAGCCAAACTCATCACAAGAGAACTATGCAGTCTTAATTATCCAGGCTGGCTGTGGGGTAGGGACTTGCCAGCAGGAGGCAGAAAAGCATAGATTGAGAAAAGGGCATCTCTCTTATACTGACAGGAAAGGATCCACCATGAAGCATTCATTTCAGAAGACATTCTTGTTCCTGCTTCACTAAGGCATGTCAGTAAAATTCAATGATACACCATACTCAGGGATAGTTTTCAGAGAGAATTTACAAATTGAAAGAATCAAACATTCCTACATTGAAAGAAAGTAACATCTCTAGATTTGTCAGGATTGTACAATTCTGTGCAATACAATTCAGAGGAGAAACAGGTGCAGCAGTAGTTTCTCAGACACTTAGACCCGAGGAACTCTTTTCATATGTTAAATTATGTGGCCTCCCAATATGAGAGTCAGAAATCAAGAGGTGTTCTGGCTGAAGGGAGCTGGGCTCCTGACACCACACTTGCCTGGGTTCTCCAGGCCTCAGGCAGGACCCTTTAATCCTTTTCATGGATGTGGAAATCCTTCAGGTAAAGCAATAGTTGCCAAACTTGAAAACAAATAAAGAGCATCTGGAGCATTTTGAAAATTCACAATTCCTCACCCCCACTCCTGAAATTCTGATTTCCTAAGTATAACTTACTTCGAGTGCCACCAATCCAGAGTAGGATAGCAATGATGATAAGGAAATGCACACCCAGGACAGAAGCTGAGATCTCTACTGTTCTCTACAGATGAATGTCTCCACAGGGCAGGGAGGTGGCCCAACTGGGCCACATGAGTTTATACCAAATTACACTTTCATACGAGTAGACCTGGCATCTATGTTACATTCTGTGGTTGAGATTTTACCACTATCAGAGAGGTGGGCAGTGTAAAGACACAAATTCAGGAATCCGAGGCCCAATCAAGCCAGTGCTCAGGAAGACACACTTGAGACGCTTGCCTGTTGACTCATATTAGTATTGATCTTGTCCTAAATATTTAGTTTCAAAAGATTTTAACTATCCACAGCTCATAAGCTGGAAAACAGCTTTGACTGCAATATAAATCTAAAACATCAATTCCAAAGGGCAAAATATATTATTCTAAACTCAAATTGTTACTCGATGTTATAAAATTCTATAGAATTCTCACTTTCAATACTCAAATTGTTAAAATGGTCACAAAGCAATCAAGTCTACAATTTTCAATTTTTTCATTCAGACATTCATTCACACAAGTCACCAAAGTTTTGTAATTGCCAAAAATTATGTTAATTATCTTGATTTAATCATTCCACTTTGCAAAATAACTCAAAATATCAAATTGTATGCCATAAATGTATAGAATTATGATTTGTCAATTAAAAATCTTAATGTTGAAAATCACATACTTTCATTCTTAAATGTAGCTTCTAGATATGTTGATTCATGGAGCAACATATATATCTTGAGTAAATATTTACTTTGTAACTTTAGACAATTTTTTCTTCCTGCAAATATCTCAATTTTCTCCACTGAAAACTGAAGATAAAATTATTTAATTCCCTCTCTTAAATGGTACAATAATTGAAAATTGCTACACAATTTTTTCAAAACTGTGTGAGGAACATAAAAGGGCTTAGGTAGTCATTTATATTTAGAGGCATGTTTCTTCTAAAAGTCCACATGGCTTTAAAAACTTAACAAAAATTTAACTGTACTATGACATTTGATCCATAAATATTATAACAATTGCTGGATTTTAAGGACAAAACTTAAGTTACATGAGAATTTCTTTTTCACTGTCTTGGAAAGAACATTTTGGTAATTAGAGCATTTCCACTGAGAAGAACTGAAAGCAACATAAACAAAATTACTAACATATTTCAAAGCTAAAGACTCACTGCTTTATAATAAAATAAGAAAACAGAATAAATGCCCTTGCAAAGAAATAGGCATTTGGAGTTTCAAATAATCAACTGGGAAATTCCAAAAAGCTTGTCTGACTGCCTATGAAAATTCACTTTACATGCATTGTTCTACAACTTAGATGTAATTTCTTTTTCTTTTTTTTTATTTCAGAATATTATGGGGGTATAAACACTTTGGTTACATATATTGCCTATGCACTGCCCAAGTCAGAGCTACAATCATGAACATCCCCCAAACAGTGCACCCCACACCCATTAGGTGTGAATTTTCCTATCCCCTCCACCCACCTCCCATCTTCCTGACTCATGATGAATATTATTTCCATGTGTTCACATAAGTATTGATCAGTTAGTACCAATTTGATGGTGAGTACCAGTGGTGCTTGTTTTTCCATTCTTGTGATACTTCGCTTTGAAGAATGGGCTCTAGCTCCATCCAGGATAATTCCAGAGGTATTAATTCACCATTGCATTTTATGGCAAGTAGTACTCCATCGTACACATAAAAGACAAGAAATCAGATGCCAATGCTGAGAAATGTGCATGCACTGAGGAATGTAACTGTAGATACAGGCTGCCCAACTGAAACTGAACACATAGTATTTTCTGACCGATGTCATATGTCCTCCTCACACATCAGTGTAATACCCACACGCCCAGAGACTTCCAGACCCACCAAGAAATGAGGAAAAATCAACCTGGCCAGGTGGAGTAAAGTCCTTAATCAAGGTTCTCCACAGATTAAAATAGGACTCCATTTATCTTCCTTCTTCATTCAGCAATTTATTGCTATAAATTCTTATTTCTGTATTTTTTATTTAAATCCAGAATGCATTTAACTTTATTCTCAAAATGCGAGATCTGCCTCCAAAAGAGTACTATGAATAAAATATAATAGTATTTCTATGAAGAGTAAGTTTGCCCATAAGCTCCCAAGCAACAAATCCTGAAGGACAATTATCAAGGGACATATTCAAAAGAAAATAAATGTCACCTCCATGATACAAAACACACGCTGCTTAGAACCTTTTCAGGTTCTGTTTGATGAGCTATGTTCTCTGTATTTAGTCCTTGAAAGCTGGGGTTTTAACAACAAATTATGCATAAATCTCAACTATGACAACAGTCAACTTCATATTACTTTCAATTCAGCCTGCCGCAAAAGAGTAGGACATCTTGTGACCAACACTGGTATCTAAGATAAGGTAGGATAAACCACAACCAAGAACTAGAAGTATAAAAACAAGCCATGGTATTTCCAAAAGTGCTTAAGGAAACATTTCACATTACACAGAGATGAACACACACAGTCACTTTTCCTGGCATTCAGGCATGAATCGAATCAGAGAAGCTTAAAATTCAAATGGAGCTCAAAGTCAGCAGGTCAACATTCCACCCAACTGAAACACCTCAGTATTTCCCCTACCATTCTCATAGATCCATGTCCACTAACATGACGTACTGGCACCTCCCAAATGCTAAGGCACACCCATGAGAAGATAAGGGAGACACAAGAACTTCATTCAATGACAACACAAACGCTGAAAAATTCACTGAAACAACTACCTGAGTTTCCAGGAAAAACGATTCTAATTTTACAGAAGGCAGGAAAGATAACACTGTGAATGTTTCTTCACTTCTGTGGGGGGATGGTCACGGAGGCAGAGTTGAGTGTACCCTAAAGAGTTTTTAACATAAAATGAAATCAAAATCCAGTCTTGACATAAAAATATTTTGAGAGTCACACTTGAAGGGGAAAGTTTTCTAAATAGAATTTTATACATACAGAACATAAATTGTACTTTGTTCAAGACATACAGTAAAAACACCAAATAAATTTGGATTGAGAGGCCTCATTTACTAAATGGAACATTTAGTAGAAAAATAAAATGCCAGTCTATATACTTCAGCAGTTTCAGTAGAAACTTGAAGTTAAAAATGTTATGAGTTTAGTTTGTGAAATTGTTACACATAATGAAAAGCTAAGGAACTATTTTTCAGAAGCATATACTTAAACTATTTAGTAGTGGCCTTCTCAAACAAGAAATTCTGGTGAGTGTGAAGTCTTTGTTTTATTATTATAGGAGACAAGTAATGCTATCATCTTGAACATTCCATTCCAGATACAAATCATATTTTTAAAATTTGGTTGACAGTAGAATTGGCTTTAGATCAAATGTGAAACCTATCTAGGAGACACTGAGTTGTTCACATATACCGAATAGATACAATATTTGGTACACTGTAATCACTAAGCAAAAAGTTTATTCTTCAAAGAAACTGGAAGCAGAAAAATAGTTGCTATGTTTTTTTATTCTTCTTTTAAGTTAATGTTTCGATATTATTACAAACTGAATGTTTGTGTCCCTTCCCAAATTCAGATGTTGAAGTCCTAAGCCCCAATGTGATAGTATTAGGGGATAGGTCTTTGAGATTAGGGATGTGGGTGGAGCCCTTATGAATGGGATTACTGCCTTTACTGAAGAGACTCCCAACAGCTCCCTTGTCCACTCTGTCACGTGGGGACATAGCAAGAAAGCCATCTATAAACCAAGAAGTGGATCCTTCCCAGACACTGAAGCTGCTAATGCCTTGATCTTGGATTCCCCAGCCTCCAGAGCCATGAGAAATAAATTTCTACTGTTTATACGCTACACACTTTATGATCATTTGTTATAGCAGCCCTCATGGACTAAGATAATAAATAATATTTATATTAATTCTATTTTCCACTTTTTGGTTAAAGGGTGTAAAGTCCTATAATATATAATGGTGCTTATAAATTAAATTTATGTCCCTGTGATTACTGTTGAAGAAATGTTATCATTTTTATTAAATTTGCATTTGAAACTTACTTTGACAAAAATGTATGCTCCAATGATGCAGAATTTAAGAATAATACAACTTGCCAGTCATGGCTATAATTTAAAAAAAAAAAGGCAACAAATGTTGAGGATGTGGAGAAAATGGAGCCTTCATATATTGCTGGTGGGGAATGAAAATGGTGCAGCCACTTTGGAACAAAATCTAGCAGTTCCTTAACCATCAGAGAATGGTTAAACATAGTTAGTAAATGATCCAGCAATTTCATTCCCAAGTATGTATAGAAAAACCAAACTAGTTTTCTATCTCCCCCACTCACTACTCAACACTGAACACTTCTACAACCAAAACATGAGGGAGTTTAAACCCACCAACAACCAATTCCCTCGTGGACACTGACCGGGCATCCCATAATAAACTCAATTCTGACACTAACTGGAGTCAGTGGAAACCCTGCAGATTGAGGGCTCAGTTCCACAAGACTGCCCCCCACTTGAGATGACAATTGCAAGACCTGGGTTGTGACCTGTGCTTCTGACAGACGGCATATATGTCAGGGTTCCCATGACCCCTCCTCAGGTTCAATAATCTGCTGGGATGTCTCACAGAACTTGGAGAAATACTTGTGGTCATTGGTTTATTATAGCAATGAAGGATATGATATAGATCAGCAGTCCCCAACCATTTTGGCACCAGGGACTGGTTTCATGGAAGACAATTTTTCCATGGATTGGGGCGGGGTGGGGGGATGGTTTCAGGATGATTCAAGTGCATTACATTTATTGTGCACTTTATTACATTGTAATATATAATGAAATAATTGTACAACTCACCATAACCCAGAATCAGTGGGAGCCTTGAGCTTGTTTTCCTTCAACTAGATAGTCACATCTGGGGGTGATGGGAGACAGTGACACCTGAATTGTGTTGCTCACTTGCCACTATAAAGCCTGCCACCAGATGCAGCTTAATTGTCACTTGTCACTCATTGATAAGGTTTGGATACGTGTCTGCAAGCAATTGCTTTCTTATGGTCTCTGTGCAGTCAAACCTCTCTGCTAATGATAATCTGTATTTGCAGCCACTCCCTGGCACTAGCATCACCTCCTCAGCTCCACTTCAGATCATCAGGCATTAGATTCTCATTAAGGAACGCAGAACCTAGATTCCTCGCCTGCGCAGTTTACAGTAGGGATCGTGCTCCTATGAGAATCTAATGTTGCCGCTGATCTGTCAGGAGGCGGAGCTCATGCAGTGGTAAGAGTGATGGGGAGTAGCTTTAAATACAGATGAAGCTTCTTTGCTTGCTTACAGCTCACCTCCTGCTGTTAGGCCCGGTTACTAAAAGGCCATAGATTGGTACTGGCCTGTGGCCCGGGTATTGGAGACCACAGATGTAGATGACCGGCCAGCTGGAGGTACACAGGGCAAGGTCTGGAAGGGTTCTGATAACAGGAGCTTCTGTCCCTGGGGAGTTGTCGAGAACAACCTCCCAGTACCAGGGTGTGTTCACTAACTGAGAAGCTCTATAAACTCCACAGGGGTTCAGGAATTTTTATGGAGACTTTATCATGTAGGCATGATTGATTATGAATGCCATTTCCAGCCCTTTCCCCCTCTCCAGAGAATGGTGGGTGGGGGAAGGAAGCTGAAAGTTTCAACCTTCTAATCAGGGCTTGGTCTTTCTGGTGACCAGCCCCCACCCAGGATCTCAACAGGAGTCTCCTCATTAGAACAAAAGATGCTCCTAACATCCAGGAAATTCCAAGGGTTTAGGAGGTCTGTGTCAGTAACCAGGGGCAAAGAACAATATTTATGTATTTCTCACTATTTCACAAAAAGAAATGAAAGCGTGTATCTATACAAAAATTGTACATGCATTGCAGCATTAGTCACAACAGCTAAAAGTTGGAAACAACCCAAATGTCCATCATCAACGCAAGAATGGATAATCAAAATGGTGTGTATCCATAAAATGAAATATTATTTGGTCTTAGGAAGGACATTCTGATACGTGCTACAACATGGATGAACCTTGAAACCATTATGCTGAAATATGCCAGACACAAAAGAAATAAATAAAATATTTTATGATTCCACTTACGTGAGGTACCTAGAATTAAGCAAAGTTATATAAAAGTAGATTAACGGTTACGAGGGCCTCAAGGGGAGGAACGATGAGGAGTCTTTTTTTTTAATGGGTACAGAGTGTTTATTTGGGATAATGTAAAATCTCTGGAAATGGATAATGGTGAGAATTCCAGAACAATGTGAATGCACTTAATGCCACTAAATTTATACCTAAAAAGGGTTAAAATGGTAAATTTTATGTTATGAACGTTTTACCACTATACAAAATTTTAGAATAGCTTCATAGATATAAAAGTTACAACTTTAATATATCTATAGATCTTAATTTAGTTTAATTTTAGTAACTATTAATAAATTGTTGACTGGGAAAAAATGAACTACTGATACAAACTGCAACGCGGATGAACTTGAAAACACACTAAGTGAAAGTAGCCAGTCATAGAGGATCATAGACTGCATGATTCCATTTTCACGAAATGTCCAGAAAGGACAAATCTATAGAGACAGAAAGTAGACTAGTGGTTGCCTAGGGCCAGAAGATACAATGTTGGAGGATTGTCTAAGTGAGGTGAGATTTCTTTTTATAGAAAAGATAATGTTCTAACATGTGTTGTGTTGATGAATGCACAACTCTGTAAATACACACAAAATCATTGAATTGTACAATCTAAATAGGTGAATTATATCTCAAAGCTATTCTTAAAAGGGAATAAAGAAACTCTACAAGTATATTACATCTATTGATATCTAATTTGCTACAGCTATTCCAACATAGAAATGTTACTGACAAATGATTTCTAGAAACTATGGGTACCCATTTGTTCTCTCCCACCACGATGATGCTTTTGGATGACCACACATCCCCTACCACAACTCCCATGGCCCAAAACAATGCCAGAGCTCACAGGCCTGCAGGGCCACACTCTGGCTCAGCAGTACTCTCCTTTCACTTGGGTCACTTATCTGTCCAGAGAAGCTGCTGCTGGCTGGTCCACAATGGCCCCATCTGGGATGATTCAGCTCATACCTCATCCTCCAGCCAGACCCCCAGGCACATGCTCACAACAGTGGCACAGAAAAACACAAGTCTGTCCTGAGCCTCCTCATGTGTCACATCAGCTGGCATCCCATTGACCAGAGCAAGTCACGTGGCCTGCCCCGGAGTCAAGGGTCAAAAAAAGCAGTGCTGTCTCTTCAACAGAAGGAACTGAGGAGTCACCATGTGGAGAAAGGGATGCATCCATGGAGGGTGAAGAACGGGGACCCACAATGCATGAGCCTCCTGCAGCAGCTTACATGACCAGCACAGGGTGTGTTCTCTGGAAAACATTAAAGAGAATGGACATTAACATTTTCCAGCTTTACCTTCTTCCCATTTTCACTTAAAGTTTCACCAGAGACTTTGAAACATCTTGATTTTTTTTCAGTTTATTGATAGAAATTAAATGATGGAAACATTTAATATTTTTATAATTTAGCTTGAATGGTTGCATAATTCAAGCAGATTTAAAAGCAAATAGAATCTAATTTGTCATGGCAAATTCTGGTATAAATGTCAGTGGGTAACACTTCCAGTGTGCATTAAGCTTCATGACTTGCTTTTTCATTGCAAGACCTTTTAGCTTTTGCAAAGATAAATACTTTTTAAAGTGACTTTTTAGATGTTCTTGTTTTAACACAGAAATACATGTTTGTATTTGAAAGTATAAATTGGCATAAGGAAATGTTGATAACTATCTCCTACACACATAAAATTCCATTTCTCTGTCAATTTGTCATTGATGTAACTGATGATAACTGTCCTTCTTCATGTTCATACACATATTTACAAGACTAATACTAATATAATTACGATAATGATGTTATTCTTCAATGTGCCCTAGGTTAACATTTGGATTTGCATTTTTCATTTCCAGAGAGTAGAAAATGGAATTCTATTTTGCCTGTCAGTCAAAAACCAGTTTGAATCCTAAATGGCTCTTGTATAGTAGGACCTTGAAGATGGGTTTTTTGTTGAAATTTTCTCTACCCCACACACTGTATTAGTTACATTAATTAAATAACTAGTGCTCACCTTATAAGTGTTGGCTTTTTATCCACAGACACAAATCAAAAGGAAGAAATGTTCATTTCATCAAACTTGGTTTTTTTCTTTTTGAAGCGGTTCCTATGGTTGATTTTTTTGAGGGATTTGAAACTGGTGGCTTGACGTGGAGAATGAAGCCCTTCCAGCTAATACCTTAAGACAAAAAAAAAAAGAAAGAAAGAAAAGCTATACAGTTTGGGAAGGAAGAAATAAAACACTCTTTGCTTACAGATAACTTAATTTTCTATGTAGAAAATTCCAAAGAATCAACAAAACCCCTCGGGATTATAGCAAGTTTGCATGATATAAGGTTAATATATAAAATCAATTGTGTTCCTATATATCAGCAATGGACAATTGGACTTTGAAATTAAAAACACAATACCATTTGCATCAGCAAATGATATTGATTATCGAGAAAATAAAATACTTAGACATAATCTAGCAAAATATAGACAGGATCTATATGAGGAAAACTACAAAACTCTTAAAAGGAATCAAAGCTAATCTAAATAAATGAGCGTTTTCATGTTCATAAATAAGAAGATTCAATGTTGTTAAGATGCCAATTATCTTACTTGACTGATAAATTCAAAAGAATTCCAGGCAAAACATCAGCAAGTTAGTTTGACAACTTGAAACTGACAAACTCCTTCTAATATTTATATGGAAAAGGTAAAAGACCCATAATAGCCAACAATATCAGAGGGGAAGAACAAAGTTGGAGGACTTGCAAATTGATCGACGGAACAGAACAGAGAACCCAGAAATAAAAGCACACAAACATAGTCAATTGATCTTTCAGAAAAAGGCAAAGGCAGTTCAGTGGGGGAAGGACAGCCTTTTCAAAAATGATGATGGAACCACCGGACATCTATATGCCAAAAAAAAAAAAAAAAAAAAGACAATGACACAGTTCTTCCTCCTCAAAAAGTAACTCGAAATGAATCTCACACCTAATTTTATAACTTATATTATTTTTAACTGACAAACCCTAATAGTATACATCTATGAGGTACACTGTGATGTTTTGGTACACGTATACAGTGTGGAATGAGTGAACCAAGCTCATTAACCTACCCATCACCCCAATTACCTATCATTTTGGGGGGAGACATTTGAAGTTTACTACCTGAGTTATTTTGAAATCTACAATACATTATTGTTGACTACAGTCGCCCTGCTGAGCAACTGATTTCAAAACCTATTCCTTCTGTCTAGTGAAACTCTGTACCAGTGACCAACAACCCCCTCCCAACAGCCTCTGGTAATCATCATCCTACTCTCTACTCATATACGTTCGACTTCTTAGACCTCAATTAAAACCCAAAACGTAAAACTTCAGTAAAATAACACAGGAGAAGATATCTCGGTAACTTTGGGTTTGGCAGTGACTTTTTAGATACAACACCCAAGTAAAATCCACAAAAAAACACTGGTGTATTTTTGCCAACATTAAAAGCTTTTGCTCTGAGAAAGAATTAAGAGAATGGAGAAACAAGCCGAAAACTGGGAGTAAATATTCGCAAAACACATACCTTTCTAAAGATGTGCCCAGTTAAGGGCAGCGGTCCGGGCGCGCTCTGGCGGGGGACGGCGGCGGCACCACGATGCTGCTCATTCGCTTTAGAAGAAAACCAAGGCGGCGCGGAGGCGGCGGCGCCCGCAGAGAGGCGGGCGCGGGGGCGTCATGGTGGCCTGTCTGGCCTTCTGAGGTGGGCGGCGGCGGCTGAGGCGGCGGGCGGGACCGCCCTGGAGGCTCCAAGGCGCGGCGCGCACAGGGAGGTGAGCGAGACGGCCCGAGACCCAGCCGGGACGCTGCTCCCGCACTGGCTGCGCACGGACCCCTGGCCGGTCGTGCTAGCGGGAGCGGGACGCGCCGGGCCCGGTCGCAGGCAGCTTTAGGCTCGCGGGCGGCGACCCCGCTGCGTGCCGGAGCAGGCGCCTGTGGGGCCCTGGGCGCGCGGCGGTCGCGAGCCCGCCCCTCCCCCCCGCGCTGCGTCCTGGGCGCTGATTGACCGCGGCGGCGCGGGAGGGGGGCTGGCGCCTGGACCCTCGGACCGGCGCTGGTCTCCGGGATCGGGCGAGTCCAAGTCCCTGTCCCGGGACTGGCGGCCAGGCTGGGTGGCCCTTCCCGAGCAGCGGCTCTGTGGGGTTGCGCGCTGTGGAGTGTGGAGCTTCCCATCCTGCGGCCGCAGTTACCACCAAGCGGGAAACTCTTTACTCTCCGCCCCCAAATGTATCTGAAATTCGTTTTTACTCAGAATTGGGCAGGGGCGGGGGTGGATCACGTGGTTAAAGCATCACTTAGCGCCAGATGAAGGGATTTATTTATACTATTGCTAAGGGCTCGAGGTGGTACTAATTTCTTGAAGCAGTTTTCTCCAGTCACGCGAATCACCTGTCTCCTTTTTAGTTTTCAACACCAATCTTTACTTTCTGTGGAAACTTACTTTTCCTTTAACTCTTTTCCTCCTCCACCTTCCCCAAAGAGTCTGCTGACCAACACCTGTGACCTTATTTTCTTTAACTGTTACTGCAGATGACAACATTGTGAATGGTCACCTTGGTCGACCTTTTTGGATCTGGTGGTGTGTTAAACCGACCTTGTTTAAATGATCTGTTTGAATTTGAGCCCGTTTGTCTCGCTATTGCTAGTGCTGAATCTTCTTGCCTACTTGTGTCTGGGAATTTAACTTTGCAGAAGAAGAGAGTGAATATGAATAAACGAAGAATGAGGTGACGTATAATGATGGCACTTGGTATTTTCCAGCCAAAACAGTTTCACAGGCTGTGGGAGCTCACGTGGCCATTGACCAACAGTTTAGAAGGCTTTTTAAAAATTTTTTGTGATTGCTATTAAGACAATTATTCAAGAAGGTTGGAGAAAAATTGGAACAATTTGAACTAGAAGAGTTTGAAGAGGAGACAGGGTCCGGAGAAGGTAGTCATCTGAGTTAGTCCCCAGCTTTTTGATTCCTTAAATCCAAAACTTAGGAAAGCAATTTCTAAAATATATTACCTGTGTATTTTTCAAAATGTTTATATTGGCTGAAATGATTGAGTTTTTATTTGGTCACATAAAGTTGTTTTGTTTGAAATTTTATGTGATTTCAAAAACAGTAAAGAAAAGTCTTCCTCGTTAAAGGTGGACATTATCTGATGTAAAATCGTAATATTACAACTTTCCATCTTCAGTTACTAGAAGGATAAGGTTTTCTTTCTCACTCTCTGTGCTAGGTTTGTGTAATACTTATGCTGTTCTCCATAGCCCAGAGTTCAGTTAAATAGCTGATACAATTTTAAACGTAAAATACAAGGGAGGAATCATTAGACAGTCATTTTCTTTCAAAATTATTTGCTACAAACGTGTGGAGGTGTAACAAAACAGAAATTAGTCAGTGGCTCTTTATAGCCAAACAGGGTATTACCAGTGATTCTCTAGTGGTTGTATATAGTTTTACTAGGCAGATTTTGATTATGAGGAGATAGATGTATTAGGACCAAACAAATGAAGATATGACTTACTAAAATGACATTTAAAAATTTATTTGCCCTCAGCTTTTTGGGAGGCAAAATTTTTTCTTCCATATGATTGCGTGTAGTAAATGACCACCACAGTATCATAAAGCAATGTCTGATGGAGCCAACTGCCATGTTTTAGACCAGTAGTTTCCTTCATTTATTTTAATGTAAAATTACTGAAAATGAAAACTAGTGTTTATTTGGGACTAAAGAAGTTTCATTTGGTTTCTGGTTTTATGGAAAGTACAGAAACAAAGATTTAGAGGTTTGTAGTCACAGATAGAAGAAAATAGTATTGAATGCTAGTGATGTGATGGGCACTGTGCTTTATATGTGTTGTCTCATTTAATCCTCACATCAAAATTGTGAGGTAGATATCACCATTTTATGAGTGAGGAAACTTAAACCTTGAAGATGAATGTAAACCCATTGCCAGCCAGGACTTGATACAGGTCTCTCTGACTCCAGTTTGTGTTCTTATCCACACTGCTCTACTTCTCCCTCTTTCCCCTTAACACTCTTTCATGGTATTGTGATTTGGAATGGGCATTTGATGTTGATTTAATAATATAGGGAGACACAATTGCTGTCCCAAATTTATAACCACTACACTAGTGGCTGATCATATTGACATAGGAGAGCTAATGGGCAGAATCTTTCTTAGTATTTGTGATTCTCTTTTTGTTCATGGATCAGAAACTTCCTTAGAGTCCACATAAGCATACTCTTCATGCTCAACAATCCAGTTTTAAAGCACTTTGGTATTTTGGAGAAGACAGTCACTTACACATCTGTAGTCAAAAAGCAATGTATAAGCTGAGGCAGTGGCATTTGCATATGCTCCTAGCTACTCTAGAGGCTGAGGTGGGTGGATCGAATCCAGCCGGGGCAACATGGTGAAAACCCATCTCTAAATAAGTGAATCTATTAGAACTTCTCAAATGATTGCATATGTGAATTAGCAGCTAAAATAAATATTGAAGGTATCGAAAGGCCAAAATTCCCCCTAGATAGTAGTAGTTAGAATATTATGATTGACTGATTGTGAGGGGGATGCAAGTAGATGTTGGAAAATCTGGAAAAAGGGAGGAAAGAAATAAGAAGATTTATATTGGCATAAATCTTCATTAAGGTACTGAGGCTATAAACCCTCAGCAATGGTTGTTGCTTGTTTCCTGCTAAGGAAACAGATTTAGGATTGATGGCCTCCCACACTTTATTTAATTTGGTGAGATTTCACTACACAAATCATGGTTTTGATTTAGTACCCTTCATATTAGTCAGCAGACTTAAAGATATTTGCAAAATTTTAAGACAGTGTCACTCTTCTCACTAAATTTTACTTTGTATTTTAAAATAGTTTTCATAAAAATGTCATTCGTTAACATGGGATAGGTTTATTATTTTTATTGCATTCATAAATATTTTAAAAGTTCTGAGTTCTAATTTGGTTTTGATTGATTAGAGATAGCTATAGCCCACATAAACAAAAGCTCTTTGCGGTACTGGTTAACTTTTAATAGTGTAAAAGGGTCCTGAGGTGGTACTGTTTGAGATTTGCTGTTTTAGTGTATTACAGAGGGTTTGGGAGTGGAGAGGGTAAGTGAGGAGGTTAATGTGGGAAAGATGATAACATCTGAGAAATAAACTAGGGGCTCATAGGCCCAGCAACATAATCTTCCGAGAATGAACATGAGATTTTGGTCTTGTCAGTGATACAGATTCTAGAGAATGACACAGTAATAGAATAGAAAGACTACAGCTTTGGAGCTAGACTGCCCCAGGTCAAATCCTGGCTCCACTACTTACTAAGACTGTGTAATCTTACACAAATTATTTCAACTTTGGGTCTCAGTTTCCTCATCTATAAAATGAAGGTACCTCATGGGTTGCTATGAGAATTAAATTGGGGTAATACAGGTAAATTATTGCATAGTAGTTGAAAGAAAAAACACACTTGAATCAGACATGGGCTAAAACAAAATTTAGTATCTCTATGACCTCAGGCAAGTTACTTATTCTCTGGATCGTCCTTTCTTTATGTAAGGAGAATAATAGTATCTACTTATGAGAGTCTTGAGGGTTAAATGAGATGATGCATGTAAAGTGCCTGCTAGGCCTGACAGGTAGTATGAATGCTCAAAAAATGTGGACTGTTATATGCCTAGTGCAGTGCATGGCAGATAGGTGCTTAACACATTTTTTCCATTACCCCCATCTGTTTGATGTGTGCTCTTATTTTGCCATAGCAGGTCACTAAGATTAAGTTTATAAAGTTTTACCTTTAAGTTTGTCCCCTTGCTGCTTCTCCCAGGCTTTACTAGAATTAGTATTCTCAGTGCTCTTGGATACTAGGGTCCTTTCTTGTCTGTTTTCTTTAGATATTGCCATCAAGATTAGAAACCTAGATGCTAGTTTTTCTTATTGTGGGTAAGATGGGCACTGCTGCTGTTGCTTCCTTTCCCTTCTTACAAAATCTCTGCTTTTTCACTATCACAGCTTCTCCTCTTGCATTCATATAAGTATCCCCTGAGTATTTACTATTTACCAGGCTCTGGAGTTATAAAAATATTTAAAGTGTAAGTGCAAGGAGCCGGTACTATAGAAGGTGAGTGAGATATGAAAAAAAAATTAAGATGGGATTAATGAATACTACAGCTGACATTTTCCAAGCTTTCGAATAGCTCAGAGTATTCTGAGAACAGTAAACTCCTATGTTTGGGAGGGATATGGAAGAGGGTTGTAATGGCCTTGTTGAAGTTGCATATCTGAGTTGGCATTTGAAAGATGACTAGGGGCCTTTTGGTGTCTGGGGCATTTCAGGCAGAAGCAATAACATGGAGAGGTGAGTGGGAATTAGGGCAATCCATGATGACACTAGAGAGGCACACAGGGACAGGTCATAAACCCACCTTGTTTGTTTTGTAAATGAGCCTGGGTTTCCTCTGTTTCCTTAGTTCAACACATATTTGAGCCTTTTTTATATCATTTCCAGTGCCAGTTCCAAATATACTAAGAGGAATGATATGTAGTGTTAGGACCATGAAGTAAGTACTTGTGTTTTTGGGGACAGTCACTTTGGATGGTATCTAGGATGGATTAGAGAGGGGAGAGTAGTAGAAGAAAGAACATGGATCTGAGACTGTTGGAATAGCTGAGGGAATTAAGGCAGGGTGAATGAGAGACAGATTTAGGAGGTGAAATTGGTTAGGGTTGGAGGCTGTCTGTGAAGGCTGGGATTAGATGGGGAAGAGTTAAGGAAAATACTCGTATTTTTGTCTTGGAAAACTGGGTGGGGGTCATAAGAGGGAGGGTGGTTCGAAAGCCAAGGTGAAAATTTCATTTTTTAATAAAATCTTTTTGATACCTTATTTTTTTGGTAGCTTTTTTTTTCTTTGTTTCTTTCATTCTTTTTTTTTTTTTTTTTTTTTTGGGACATGGGGGTCTCACCATGTTGCTCAGGCAGGTCTTGAACTCCTGGCCTCAAGCAATGCTCGTGCCCCAGTCTCCTTAGTAGCAGGGATGACAGGTGTGCACCATTGTGCCTGGCTCATCTGCTTTTTATTCTGTCTCCCATCTATGCAATTCAAATACTTTGCTGTGAGAGATTACCATGGGTTGTAAGATACCTGCCATAGTATCATCAGCTATTTTTTATAGTAGTAGTTGCAAAATTTACAGTTAGGATTTAAGTTTTGATTTTTAGACAAGAGTAGTCCTCTTTTGCAGAGGTTTTTTTGCTGTTGCCATTGGTATTGTTTTGTTTTTGTTTCCCACATGGACACTAGTGATAGACATTTGCCACTAGACAATTGCCACATAGACATTTGACAGCTCCTGAATGAGGTTTATCATCTGTAAAGTATTTTTGTAGAGATGGGGTCCTGCTATTTTGCCTCAGCTGGGGTGCAGTGGCTATTTACGGGTGCGATCATAGTGCTATAGCCACTGACTCCTGGGTTCAAGCAATCCTTCTGCCTCATCCTCCCGAGTAGCTGTGACTACAGGCGCATGCCACTGTGCCCAATTCCAATATGTAAACTTTTAACTGTCTAATATGTGGTAGAAACCTGGCTAGAAAGAGAAGGAAACAAATGTGATGACATTGAGAGGCAGGATGCTGTGGGTTTACAGTGAGAGTGGCAGTACCTTAACTGAATTGAGGCTATGAAAAAGGCATAGGATTGTAGTCCAAGGGAGCCACCTGGTTCTATTTACATTAGCATCACATCATATTTTTAATTTGTGCAATCCAATTAATACGCTTGGCAAAAAACAGGTGAATTTTTATTTTTTTATTTTTATTTTTTTTAGAGACAAGGTCTTGCTCTGTTGCCCAGGTTGGAGTGCAGTGGTGCGATCATAGCTCACTGTAACCTCAAATGCCTGGGCTCAAGTGATCCTTCCATCTTAGCCTCCCTAAGTGCTGGGATTACAGGCATGAGCCATAGCACTGGGCCCAGAAGGTGAATATTTTAAGGAGTGGTAGGCTTGCCATCCCACCCATAATTTTAATTTAAAATCCCAGAATATTTCCATTAATTATTGTGTTTGTATGACACTTCAAATGTCTTACAGGTTTTGGGAGAGACAAACTACAGTAAGTTAATGTTTGTTGTTACCTAAAAACTGTTAATGCATCTGTGAGTGAATTGTCATTTAGATAGTATTCAAAGAGGGAGTAATTTTTTGGGAGGGGTGGCTTCCTGAGGCAGGGAACCTGCGGCCTTAGGGCCACATGCAGCCTTCTGGATCCTTCAGTGTGGCCTTTTGACTCAATCCAAATTTTACAGAACAAATTCTTAATACAGGGATTTGTTCTATGAAGTGTGGATTCAGTTGAGGGGCTGCACTTAGGGATCTGGAGGGCCAAATGGAGCTTTGAGGCCACAGGTTCCCCAGCCCTGCTTGGCTTTTTTTTTTAATATTGGAAAATCAGAAGGTTATTTTTTTACATGTGTTTATAATTTGATTGCCTTCCTTTGGATATTGCCTTGTCCATTTAAAAATATCACCATTTTCCTACTTCCCTTTCCCCAAAAGCATGGCTTGGAACTTATTTCTGTTAGTGTTTTGAATTTTGTAGACTTTCAATAACTTATTTTCTCACTGTAAGGTATTGAAATAATGAGCTGTAATAAAGACGTACGATTATTGGAAACATGAGTTATATTGTATTTTATTCTATTCCTGGAAAATGTGGAATTCAGAATGTTCTTTGAAGAACATTCAACAAAACTGCTGGGTTATTGTGTTGCCTAATCTTGCTTTGTAGAAGGCATTACTGGCTCTACTGTTATGGAAACACTGCTTGTGAGCAGATCCACTGTGAAGGCTGGGGTGGGTAGGAGGGGATATATTTCGGCCTTAACCTTGAAGTATGGATAGAATTTCAATAAGGAAATGGTATAACTAAGGGCTTGGAGACATGGCAGTATGGACCATATCTGAAGGATGGTAGTTTACCTGCCAATTGCATCAAAAGGTGCAGAGAAAGAAGTATTGGGACAAAAGTCTGGAAAGGTAGGATATGTTGAGTTTTCAATTATGGAGTTTGAATTTATTGTCTAAGCAGTAGAGATCTTAAGGGGAGGAGAGGGGATGACAGATCATCATTTTAAAGCAGGTGTAGGACCAGAAATCATTCCAGTCAAACTTTCCAATTTTATACTCAGAAGTCTGCTCTACAAAGGATGGCTCTTTTTACTGAGTTTTGCAGTGGAATTAGAACTTTGCTTTAGGAAGAATAATTTGGGGATGGTATATAGGTTAGTTGTAATCTTAAAAGCATAAGTACCAATAAGAAGAAGCCATTGTCATGGCTGAAAAAGTGGGAAATCAAGTCCTAAATTAGAGTGGTGGCAGCACAAATAACAAATGGCTGCAGTGTGATTGCGTGGTTTTGAGGTGTTTGTTTGCTCCCCAATAGCTTAAACTGTCAGACCGTGTGTTTCTTATTTATTCTTTATTTCTAGCACCTGGCAGAGTAGAAGGTGCTCAGTAAATATTTGTTGACTGAATAATTATGTTTAAAGAAAGCTCCCTTAAATCATTGTTCTGCTTATTGAATTGCTTTTGGATTTTAGGAAACCCTGATTTTGGATCCTGAAGAAAAGATACAGCAGTTCATTAGTGTAATATGCTGGGCATTACATTACCCAAGACACTGGGAGATACAAACTGTGTGGGGGTGATGGATGCGCAGTAAACATGTGGTGTGCGGAGCAAGGAGTACTGAACTGGTGCCTTCCCTGCAAAGGGTGTATAGAGGCTCTAACATGTCATCTGAGTTCCTGTGAAAAGGTAGTGGGAGTTTAGGTTGAAGGTTGTCTTTGGCAAAAGGATTAGCACATATTGAAAGACTAAGTCTTAGAAGTAGATTTACTCTAATTAATTTAGGGCTTTATAATGTGGCATGTGTGGAAGTGGCTGAAGATGAGTGAGAAAATAGTTAGCTAATTCCAGATTGTAAAGGACTTTGAGGTTTGGACTTTATCTAGGCAGCCAGGAAGGGCGATCTTAGGGTTTTATCAGGAGTGTGGCCTGTGCAGGCACCAGTCAGGAAGCTAGTCAATGGCACTGCAGAGGAGGCTGTGTGGCAGTTGATGTTGAGAGATGAGGAGGGTGTACATTAACTTCAGTAGCATTGAAAATGGAGGAGACAGATTAAGAAATCCTGAGGAGGCAAAAATCAGTAGAACTTGGTGAAAAATTGGATAAGACAGTGAATAATTTTATTGGAAGAAATAAATTGGCACCAGGGTTAGTGTCACTACCCTTTCAGATGTGCCCTCACTTGTAGCTCTGAGAGGAGCCTAATCCGTCTAAGAAAAGGGTCTTTGTGCACATGAGTTTATTTCTTCCTGCTTCTCTGCCTTCCTTTCCTTTGCCTCTCTTCTTTTTCCTGCTTTATGAGTGGGAAAGAAGTAAAGCACAAAGAATGGAAAAGGAGAAAATAAGGAGCATGCTAAAGAAAAGAGATGTCAAGTTCAGCATTCTATCTTGTCAATGGAGATTGGCTGTAACCCAATCTCATTTCCCTTGAAGACATCTGGCTAACTACAATGAATCGTTTCACTTCAGAGAGCCTTTGAACAAAAAGGTCACATTTTTGTACATGGCCAAACTAACATTATTACATAATTCACTAATATTTGACTATGAACTAGGTATTAAATGTTTTCTCTGGTTGTCCATACAATGGTTTTCCTTGCTGATTTGTGGATTCAGTGTGGAGACTAGACATTGCATCTGATTACATCCCTTCATTCTCTCCAAATCTAGGCAGCAGATCAGTTGACCTGCAGAAAGTCCCACGTTCTCATTTTGTCCCATTTCTTCTTTGTTGTCATGTGTCCAATTCCTCTAGTTTTTGAATCAAAGTTTAAACATTATTGATATATGTTTCATACTCCATCACATTAAGAGATCCAATATCTCATCTGGTTCTCCCACAATTAGTGTTGGTAAGATTGGTGAAGGGGATAACAAGTTATTCCTCCGTTGAGCACTTATGATCAGAAAGTAATGTGTGGTGTTCTTGTCTTAGCATTTCTGTCAGTGCTAATAATTCATCTAATGATTTTAACCTGGTTTATAATCCTTGCCTGAATAATGTTGATTAGAAATTACAAAATGATGTTGCCTTCAAAAAAATTCTTTCACTCTTAATTTGTTAGCTGTCATTCTTTTGTAAAGTAGGGCTTTCCTTCAACTGGGGCTGTTTGATTACTCTGAATACAGTTCCTACTGAAGCGATAACCACTTAAATCTTGCTCTTTAGTTACTGATTTTCTTAGTTTGTTAGCTGCCTCAGATGGTGGCTGGCTTACAGGCTGTGTGTGCTCCCATGCACTCTCCCTCTCTCCTTGCTTTGAGTACTGTAGTAGTTTCATCTTTTAAAGTCACTGCCAGCTGTCTTTCTGCAACACAGATAGAATCATGTTATCCCTCTTTTGTTTTGGCTTTCTTTTTATGAGGTACTCATAGATTTCTATTGATTCAGTGTGTTTCATTCCATTATAATCATTCTTTTTGCTCAAATTGTCACAACAATTTGGTCCTTCCACCTGGGTCCTGTATCATGTTGACCTGATGGCCCCATTAGACTTAGCTTTTGGTCCCTGAAAGACATCCCAGGCCCATGTTATAAATTTCCTGTCCCAGACTTGTAATTGGCCATTTTACAAAGTACTTTGCTTTCTTGATTGTCAAGCTCAAAATTGAGGATTAGGAGTGCTGTTACTCCACAGGTAACTTTGCTTCTGGAAGACTTTGGTGAATAGTTAAGAATATAATGAATTAAAAACCATGAGTTGATATTAATATTCTCAAGTCAGTTTTGGTATTTTCATTTAATTTCCTTGATTTGTAAATGTTCTCTTACCCTACAAATCTTGGTTTCTAATGTCAACCTAAAATGAACAACAGAGAGACTGACTCCCCAAGGCAAAGAATTTATTCAGGAATAGCAGGTGACAGCAATCAGGGATTTGGGGTGTGCTATGAGAGATCATAGGCGTATCCAAAGAGGTTGGGGAAAGGGGAAACTTAAAGACAAAGGGGAAGTCCCTGTAAGCTGTTTTAAAACAAAGACCTTTGGTTACAGGGGCTTATTGCAAGAGTTTGTGTTGGTTCATTGGTAGAGATAGCCGGGTCAGGCAATTGTACGAGCAGCTTATTGGAATACTGTGATTTTGAGGGAATCCTTGGAATAGTGAGGGCTCCTCCTTCATAGCCTCCCAGCTCCATTTTAGGGTCTGATATTAGTGACCCCATTTTGACACTAACAACTTCCACAGTAATGTCATAAACGTAGGTACATATTTGCTTCATACTACAATATGAAATAAATAATTTAATATAATACCACTAACTTGCTTAGCATCATTCTTTTCACAGCTGCATGATTTTCCATGATTTTCCATAGTATGGCTGTATATGTTTTTATTGGTCACCATTTTAGATTCACGTTTTTTTCTGTCATAAACAGTGTTGTTGTAATGAGTACTTATTTAGCCAAAGTACATGTGTTTCATGTTTTCTTAGTAATTTTTCTTGTCTGATAAAGTTCTTTCATTTGTCCTCACGCTTGACCAAGTGTTTGAGTGTAAAATATTTTTTGGTGGAGGTAAAGTTTACATAAAATGAAATGTGTGTATAGGCCTTAAATGTACAATTTGAGTTTTAAAAAATGTATATATCCATATAAACCACACCCCAATGAAGATATTGAATATTTCCATCACTCTCCATAGAGGCATCCACTGTTGTGATTTTTATCACTACAAATTCATATACATGGAATCTCTTTTGGGTCTCTCTAATTCAGTTCATGTTTGAGATTCACCCATATTTGTATGTGTATCAGTTAATCGGTTCTTTTTTTTATTGATCACTAGTATTCAGTTGTGTGGACATATTAAAATTAGATTGTCCGTTCACTATTGATGCACATTTGGGTTGTTTTCAGTTTGGGACAATTATGAATAAAGCTGTTATGAACATTTATACACCTGCCTTTTGTGGATGTATATTTTTATTTCTTTGGGGTAAATACTTAAAGGTAGGTATGCTGAGTTATCGGGTGGGTAATTACCATCGTGGATGTTAATAATTTCTTTGCTCTTCTTCTGTTTTATAAAAACATGTTTAATTTGGCCCACTCTGCCTTTTATGTTACTGGGACTATGTTTATATATTCTCCTGTTAACTTGCCTTTTTGCCTCAACCTTGTTTTTGAAATTCTAGTATTCAAACACTTACTTTTTCTCCATCAGGACTCTGCAGTCTCCCTTTTTATCTAAATTTGTCTTGTCCCATCCTTCTTTATTTGTGTTTTTTGAGTTTCACTTTCTTTTTAATTTCTTTAACTATGAGAAGCACTTGTGGTTTTTTTTTCCAATTCCTGTAATATATCTCTTTTCAAGGTGGATTCTTCATTAGCATTTTCCTGTAATGATTTTGTATAGTCACTGTGCTGTGTGTGTGTCAAACTTACTTGTGTTTGACATTGGTCACTCTATTTTAACTTGCTTTTTATTCAAATATGGTGTAGTTCAGTGGTCCCCAAAGTTTGGCATCAGGGACTGGTTTCATGGAAGACAATTTATCCCTGGACTAGGGTGAGGAGGAGGTTCGTGGGGGTGTGGTGTGGAGCTCAGGTGGTGATGCGTGGCTGTTTCCTAACAGGCCACAGCCTGGGGGTTGAGGACCTCAGGTGTAGGTGAATGTGGTATAATAATATGAAATATATTTGGTCTTTGCCCTGGATTCTTATCACAGAGCACCTGAGACCTTTGCAATTTCCTGAGTGATAGGAGTGTCTTATTCTTCACAATAAGCCCTTTTGAGCACACCTTAGATTATACTAGTGAGGTGACTTAGGATGGGGCCACTAGATAGTCACAGGATGAGGTTGTTCACCAGAAAGACCTAGTGACTGGAGGGTTGGAACTTTCAGACCCCCCCCCAACCACTGCCAAGGGAAAGGGAGTTAGGGATCATGGCTGTCAAGCTGTATAAAAGCTCCTGAATGACAATATTTTGAAGTTACAGGAGGTGCTAGGAGGGTGGTGTACCTGGACAAGGCAAGGAAGCTCCACACTCCTTCCACCATATCTGACCCTATGTACCTCTTCATCTGTGTACTTTATAATAGTTTTTATAATAAAGAGGTGAGCTTATGTGTTTCCCTGAGTTCTGTGAGCCATCCTAGCTAATTAATCCAACCCAAAGAGGGAGTATTGGGAGCCCCGATTTATAGCCGGTTGGTCAGAAGTATAGGTGAAAACCTACTACTTGAGATTGGTGCCTGAAGCGGGGGGCAGTCTTGTGGGACTGAGCCCTTAATCTGTGGGATCTGACTCTAACTCCAGGTAGAGAGTTTCAGGATTGAATTGAATTATAGGACACCCTGTTGGTTTCCACTGGAGAATTGCTTGGTGTTGGGGAGAAACCTTCACACATCTGGTCACAGAAGTGTTCTGTGTTAAGTGTGAGAGTAGAGAGAAAAATGGTTTGTTTTTTCCTTTACAGTGGATTTGCAGGCACTTCTGTTCTCTCCTTAGAGATTCGTTTTGACAGGTAAGTATAGATGGCTTTTCTTTTGCTTATGGGGTGGGGGGAGGGGAGGTGGTGGCACACCTGCTGGCTGGGGGCAGTTATGTTTGGTGGATTTCAGCTCTGGTATTATAATTATTTAATTACAAATCCTTTCCCATGGGAAGCACTCAAATGTTTGATTGTCCTCAATTTTTACTGAGCACATGTTTGATTCCTGACAGAAAAATAGATCAGCGGCTGTTATTCCCTTTCCTATGTTTCTCTTTTCAGCAGCGATTTCTTTTCACTTTGATACTAACTAAAGGAGGTTAAAATATAAAATGTAAGGGATTTATCTAGGGAACTGTTCATCTGTACTGGGCTGAGGGTGGGGAATGTAACTTCTTATGCTTGGCCTTTGTGAGTATCTTCATTCCAGTCTGCTTCCTTAGTTTTTCTTGTCATAGTCATTTCTCTTTACTTCAGATCCTGATACATCTATTATACCCCCTCCCTGTGATGTCCACCCCCAATCTCCCTGCAATGACCTGGTGCTCCCGGCTTCTGCAGTTCTCCAGTGCCTTGAAAAATGCATCCTTTGTAATGTGTACCTGTAACATTTTTTCTAGTTGTTGTCAGTGGTGTCAGTGCCACACCAGGATGTACTAGGGGGCAGAATGTTTCTCCCAAATTATTCAGTAAGGCTTCACCTTTAATACAAAACACTGAGCCTGTCTTCTTGTCACAGAATTAGTGACCCACATTTCTCCCATAATTTTTAGCTACCAGTTCTTCAAAATCACAACTTAAACAAATCTCCCACTTTTTAAATGCCTCTGTGCCTTTAAATAGGTACTTTCTGTTCACTTTCGTTTCCATCCTTGGCACAGGGACATCCTTTTGAAAGCCAACTGCGAACTGGATCCCCTCACAGCTTTCCAGCCTGAGATTTTACTGGGTTTATAGATAAGTTATTTCCACATTACTTAGGAGGTATAAACAAAGCAGGATTGCTTTTCTTTGCTTAGCAAGATAGAATAATTTTTTAATGTTAATAATAACACCCTAATTTATCTGACCTGCTATGTTTGTATTATTATTTTGCAGTAGTAAGTTCAGTGTGTGATGTAGAATGGCTTTGAAAATTTAATATTTAGTTAGCAGTTTATATTCACATATACAGGTTACATGAAGAGTAGACTGCAAGAAATACACACTCTGAAGTATAAAAAAAGTAGTTTAATATATCCTTGATAAGTCAGAAGTCACTTTAAAGTGCAGCAGTGCCCTGGATTACTAATCAACTTATTTGGCCACACAATGAACATTGATCAAATCCTTTACTAAGAGTTTCAGTGAGCACTAGCCAGTGGCTGTTCAGAACCCTAATTGGTGGAGAAAGTGATTATTAGCCATTTATAAATGGCTTTGGAAAATGATAGACACTCTCTAAAGTAGCTAGAGAATTAGAAGTCAGATTTTTCAAGTGGGAGAAAACAGAATTTATCAGCAAGATATGAGACACTCATCACTCCAGCAATCACTATTAAAACACTAGCAAAAATCATGTGCACCAAAAAATAGTCAGTCATCTACTTTATATATCATAGATATTGATTACTACACTGCTTGGTTAAAAGTGAAAATCATAAACAACAGAAATTGGGGTCAATGATACCAATTTCTTGCTATCTACTCCACAGTGACATATTTTTATTCTATGAAGTGTGAAAAAATTATGTCTCTATATTTGCTGTAAGAAAGACCATAAAATATTTAGCATAAGGGAAAAGAAAACCATATGTGTGTTTATTATTTAAAACTGTAGCACGTGGGAGTTCTGCCTGCGAGATGCTCCAATAGTTCCCTGGTTAGAACAAATCTAGCAAGCAGTAGGGTGTTAATGAACATGAGTCACTGCTTCAGCAACAGTAAACATGGAGAAGATTAGAAATGGGGAGGCAAGCTGTGTCTGTCAAGGGGCAATTAATGCAGAGTAATTCCCACACCTTTATGTTCTTCACATACTACCAGCATCACCTGGCTTTCAGTTATTACTGACTCAGTGATGCCCCTGGTAACAGACACCTGCGTGTTGCCAGGTGCTAATAAAGTCCCATCACCAGCAGCAGTTTTATTCATCCTATTCCCACAGGTGAATAAAACATTTGAGTCAAGATATAGACATAGACTCAGGAAGGCCTTTGAAAACTGTATCCACCTAATGGGCTTGGGAGTCAGGACATCTGGGGGTTCCAGTGTCAGGCCCACCCCTCATCTCTGGATCTTGGACAGCATACACTTGAGGAGCTGTCGATAGTGAAAAGCTGCAGACAGCAGGCCATGCTCCTATTTCAGCCCTGGGTAGGAACTGTTAAAGGGTCTAATTGGCCTGCTTCTCTTTTGCTAGAAGGTCAGGGGTTTTGCAAATCATCCTATCACATGGCTGGGGACTTGGAAGAAAGTGAAGGCAAGAAGGAGGGGCTAAATGTTGACCACCAAGCAAATCCACCCCTAGGGTAAAGCCACCAGCAGATATATTCCAACTCCACTGAATAAAATTTTTTCCCTTAGAAATGAAATAAAATAAACATGGATTATCTACTTGGAAGACTAAACTGGAATTGCAAAAAAGAGAGACAAAGCACCCTCTGGCCCATAGGACAGCTGCATTAGCTAGACCTACAGAGGACTGGAGTGGCCCTCACTCAGGCTGGGCTCCCACAAGCAAGCCTGGAGATCCAGACAGGAGGGGAAGGGAAGTATTAGGATGTGATCCAGAGAGCACCCCAGGGGGTGTGAGGAAGTAAGAGGGGCTGCAGGAGGCCAACTTGGACAGGAATGAGCAGCTCAGGGCCTTGGGGCCCCTGCAAGGCAAGCATGCACCTCAGAGTTTTCAGGGCTGAGAGGCAAGGGAGCTGGGGCTTGTAGCCACTGTCCTGTCACTGGTTGGGGGATAAGGAGGCAACATGGGGAACATTAGTCCCTGCCCTGTAGATAGACCAGAAGGAGATTCGGGCAGTCCTGCATGCTCCTTTGCATAGTGAGTGCTGAGCCAGCCTGCCCTGGTACAGGATGAGACAGAGAAGTGCCTGTTAAGCTGCAAGCACTGCACAGACATTCAGCACCAAGATGATGATGCCACAGATGTGACATTCCACATGGCAGAGGCTCTTAAGGAGGAGGGAAATTCCAGGGATTCCAGGCTGCCCACAGATGGACCTTGGATTTTCTCTTTGACTGAACAATGTAAATCAAGTTCCAGAAATATAGTTTGCCCTGATTCCCAAAACAAAAATTTATCCAGAAAAAAGGTATCAGACTGGAACTGATTTTATGTACAACTTTGTTATCTACTGATTTTTTAAAAACCAATTTTTTCTTATTAGAAAATTAATGTATGCTTATCATACAAATTTTGAAAGATATAAAATGTGTTTAGAAGTAAATAAGTAAATACAGGTTCTTTGAAATCCTACCACTCCTAAACTAAATTAGTTGTTTTGGTATGTTACTTCAAGTTCATTTCTTTACCACTTTAGCATAGCTTTCTGCACTTGGCAGGTTCATAGTCAGTGCAATGGCATATGTAAGTGGAAGTCAGTGATGGGATTTCATGAGGGGGGCCTCTGTGTTAGCTGGAGGAGCTAAGGGGTATTGGGAGACCCTCAATCCCCATCTTCCTTTGCCTGCTCCCATAGCACAGAGGTGATGCCCATATACTAAGCACAGCAGTGGGCACTGCAGGCCTGCACCCCTGGTTCTCAATCAGGGATTCCCTTTGTCAGGCACTTCTTTTTCCAAAGAAGATATACAAATGGCCAAATAGCACAAAAAAAATTCCTCAAAATCATTAGTCATTAGGGAAATACAAATCAAAATTATAACAAGATACTATTTCACACCCACTACAGTGGCTAAAGTATAAAAGACTGACTGAAGCAAGTGTTGATGAGGATGAGAATAAATTGGAATCCTCATACATTGCTGATAGAAATATAAAATGATATATCTGCTTTAGGGAAGAGTTTGGCAGTTCCTCAAAATGTTAAACACACAGTTATATGACCCGGCAATTACACACACATATAAACCATATGGCCACGGGAAAAAACTTGCCAAAGGGTAGAAACAACCCAAATGTCCACCAACTGGTGAATAGATACATAAAATATAGAATATATATTATGTGTATGTAGAATAGAATGAAATATTATTCAGCAATAATAAGGAAGTAAGTGCTGATATATCCTGCTTGGATGAACCTTGAAAATATTATGCTAAGTGAAAGAATCCAGCCACAGAACACCATATACTATATGATTCATTTATATTAAGTTTCCAGAAGAAGCAAATGTCTGGAGACAGACAATAGATTAGTGGCTACTAATTAGTAGTAATGGGGGTGGGTGGGGCAGGGAGGAGCCCGTGTGCAGTGGCCCCTCCTGGGTATAAGTTTCTTTCAGGCAGTGGTAACAATGTTTAAATTTAGCTTGTCATAGTGGTCACACACTCTGTTACTATACTAAAGCCATTGAGTTGTATACTTTAAATGGGTGAATTTTAGGATATGTGAATTTTATCTCAAAGCTGTTAAAAAAGAGCCCCTACCCCCTACCATGCAGTGGACAGTATGGTTTTCATCTCGCCTCTCCCATTAGCAATTAATGTGTGAAAGAGATGCTGTCTTTCCTTTTTTTTAACTTTAGCAAATTAAGGATCAATAATTTTGGGTTCTTAGGAATAATTGATTGTAGAATTACTACACAGCCTTAACACTGACAAATATAACTTCTCTGTTGGAGAACCATGGATTTATGGTTAAATCCATAAATATTTAAGAAATTAAAATATCTTCTGATTTAAGAAGATAAAATAAGATGAATGGAGATCAATTGTTTTACAAATGTCAACAGAGCTGCAGTATAATTGCATCCTAGACATATAGCCCTTAATGTACCTCTGATAAGCTGTCTATTAATAGTCCACATTAAGTTAGATCAAGTTGCAGAAGAAATAAAATATCTTTACATTTCCAAACTGCATTTATAATTGTGTTGCTTTTGTGTGTTTTGGAGAATTCTATTCTAGACTTAGTTGCACTATAAAATGCTACATCTGTAATCAACAACCATTGAGAAGATACATGGAAGAAACTGCATCATGTGCATAACAAGATCAATAACAAAAAATCAAAAAGTATGAGAAAAGTTTTAAAAGTAATGTTCAAAACCTACATGAAGAACACTTGTGTTTCATAGAGGTCTTAAACAACTGGTCTTAAGTTGACAGATAGTATCATTAGGATGTCACTTATTCCTAAGTTAATTTATGCATTCAGTATGATCCCAATTAAAATACCAAAAGTTTTAGGTTTCCATTTTTCCTTTGGTGGGTGGTGAGGTGCTCCAGTCAAGGCAGTTCTCAAGTTCACATAGAAGAATCCTAAAACAAGGATATTTGGTAAAACTATATACAAGAACAATAAAAGTGTGATAACTTTTACCAGGTGGTAAATACTCTTGTCCATCGCATGTGCAAAATACATTCACTCCATCCCAACACCCCCAAAAGTCAACCCATTATAGCATCAATTCTAAGTACAATACATCATCTAAAAATCATCAACTCAAAAAGTGCCAAATCTCATGTAAATTATTTCACTCAGGCATGGGTCAGACTCTGGAAATGGTGTATCCCAGGGAAAAATTCTCTTCTATCTGTGGATGTGGGAAGCCATAAAACAACTTATCCGCTTCTAGAATGCAGTTTCTGGTTATTTCACTGCCATTCTTGCCTCCCTTCAAAGAGTAGTTCTTAAGCTTGCGTGGTAGTTACTGAAAATGTCAGAGTAATTTCACTATTATTCTCCTTGAGACATGGAGCTAAAACCAATGTTACATTTTACTATTGTGTGGTTATAAAGTGTAATTTTCTTTAAAATAACCATATAAAGACAGATATCTTATAGTCTCATATAAAACATCAGTAAAAACAACTTCTATGTAATTAAAAGACAAAAAATATAAAAACAAAATAATTACTCATGCCAGTGAGGAGAAGTAAGGTTCTGCTGTAGTATACACAATCCACAAGCTTTAGCAGTTGAACAACAAACATTATTTCTTATCACATCTCATGTCAAACAGGCAGGCAAGGCAAGGAGGGCAGGGCTTCACTCAGCTGAGAAAAGGCTCCATGTCCAGTGACTTTTTTTAGTGTTACCTCTTATCAAGAAGGGTGGCGTTTGTCTAAAAATTATTCTCTGAGAGTTTTGTCCTTCAGTACGTGAAACTGTGTAACATTTCAATAGCAGTAAAGAAAAGCGTATGCTTCAAAATGAAATTGGTTTGGATATTTAGATGAAGAGAACACAGTTTAAGTTTTAAACATCATAAATACTATCTCTGTCTGCAAAAAGAGAGGTGGGCCCAACAGACATTTACTACAACCATAATCTTGGTATTAGAAATATGTCAAGTAGTAATCTTTTCCAAAAAAAAATTAGAAAAGCCCTACTTGAATTTGCTAAAACAGACAAACAAGAAGAGATGATATTCTCTGCTTCTCTTTGCAAATGTGCTTTATTCCTAGCCCTCTGGGTGGGTGGCTTTCTCCTTCCTTTAATGAATGTGGCCATCTAAATTTATGTTTCATGTTCAGGAGATGAATCCGATGGAAGTGGGGGAAGTGAAACATATTAGTCATGTTCCGGAGTCCCAGGGAAGGATCAGATGCTAGTAGCTGGGTGAATTAGCTGTGGCCAGGGGACAATGTCAGTTGAGAACATGGCACCTTCTGTGGAAATCCTGTGCATGACAGGGGAGGGAGGACACAGAGAGTGAACAGGTCATTTGCAGATGAATGGCTTGGAAAGTTTCTCCCCAAAAGAGAACAATGGGAAGATAAAATACAAGGTGTTCAACAACAACAAAAAGATACAGTGTAACCCCCCCAGAAGAGGAGTTACATCTTATTAGGGGGTTAACCAGCAGGTGGTTCCTTGGGAGGTTTCTTGGAGTAGGCCTGGAGGGGGGAGAGCAGTCATTTTTACCAAGTGTTCTGAGGCCCAGTGGTCATCTCTTTAGACCTAAGCTCCTGAGTGCTCCTGAGTCAGCAGACAGGGGACACCCTCCCCTCCAGTATCCATTCTCCTCTTCCCCCTGCTCCCAAGTGTGCACATTGGTCTGAATTTTGTTCCTTGTTTTCCACAGTGTACTTCATTTTCTTGTTGCTTTAATTTTATTAATTTTTATATTTGTATTGTATTTTCCTGCCTCCAAAAAAATCACAGATGATCTAGGGAACTATCTAAGTAAATCAGGAAAGAGACTGTAGCAATTTAGGAATTCTCTTGTCTGCACTTAATACTGTCATGGCTCATTGTGAACATGGGGACTACCAGCCTTAGCCTAAGAGGGAGTTAAGTAGCTACAATAAAACAAAATTCTGGCTATTTCACATTCCTTTTCTTGTTACAATTGTTTTGGAACATTTGGTGTTACTGGTGTTTTCTTACTGCTTTCTCCTCTTCTAACAGAGAATTACCTCTCAACAACATAAACAAGCAACCTTTAAGCTTGGAAGAGAACTTTGTGAATTACTTAAAGAAAAGCAAACTATTAATATTTGCATTATTGGCACAGTCTTTCCATTCTGGGTTTGTATTCACTGTTTAGAATATGCTTCTTACAAATAGAAGGGCAGCAAAATATAATAGTTGGGGTTTTGGTTTTTGGTGTTTTTTTTTTTTTTTTTTTGCAGTTGAAAACTCTTTATTCATTTAGTCAATGAATATGTATAGAGCACCTTCTGTATGCCAGTTAGTAGTCAGAACCCTCACTGAGCTCCCAGTCCAGAGAGAAGCCGGGCAACTAAAACAGTAATGACTATGATGTGTGTGGCTTCTGTTTACCTGAGGTCCCTCCTGTTCCCCTTCTATAGTCTCACTTCCCAAGGTTGTGAGGTCTAAGCCCTTTCTAAGTGGAGAGAAGTCCCGCTTCCCTTGCTCTCTGCATCAAGCCCAGGGGTTTCCATGGAGTTGGGCAGGGGCCTACATAGGCCCCCAAATGGCTCATGAGGAGAAATGGGCTGTGTAGCAGGCATCAGGCCCTTGTCCCATTAGGGGCCTTGTTCTGGGGTCTCTAGGGTGCATCTTAGGCTATTGAGGGTGAAATAGGGCTGAGGACTGGGTGGTGTGTATGCGGGGTGTGGGGCTGCCCAGGTTACTGGGACTCAGAGGCACATGGGCACCCTCAGTTCCTGGGCAAACAGCCAGAATCATGGAAAGAGCCAAGGCCCAGGCTGACCCTCTGGAGTTTATTCACTTCCAGCAGCACTGGGCTGGACAGAGCCTTGGTGGCATCCAATGCAGCTCCAGCAGGATCCCAGGTCCTGGATAGCTTGGATGTGAATGGCCAGTCAGCACTCTGGCCTTCAGCAATCGTTGGGCTCAACCCACTTCTCGAAGTTGGGCTCCGGCTTTGGCTCCTGCTCTGGTTCTGCCTCTGGCACTGAATCCATCTGGGGTTCAGGTTCTGGCTCAGCCCCTTCAGAGGCCTCCTCTTCCAGCTCCAGCTCTGGCTAATCCAGGCCAGGTTGCACTGCCTCAAAGCCCTCCGGGCCCCCAGCTTCTTGTGTTCTGAAGCTCTGGGTATCCCAGGGAATGTGCCTCTAATCAAAATGTGATAGTTTTTAACAGCTAATTTGGAAACATAACATGTTAATTAAAATTTTGTAGCTTTCAAAATTTCTAATGAGCCTGTAAAATTTATTGTGTTTTGTGATTCAGTTCTTTTCTTTTCTTTCCCTTGTTGTAGCTCTGATTACAGACTGTAAGCTAAAAGGATTTTTAAAAGTATTCCATAAGAGCATTATAACAGAAAACTACAACATTTCAAAAAACGTAAGTGGATTCCGAAGATTCAATGGATGGCCAATATTTTAAAAATTTTGGTTTCAGTATGGGGTGAGAACTTCTAACATAAATGATGGAGCTTTTAGTTTATGGATTAAATTTAGGAAAACATTTTCAAATATTGATAAAGTCTAACTAAATCATGGGCATAATTCCATCTGTATGTGATAATATACATTCTTCATATTCATTTTTTATTTAAATGATACAAGTGTGTGGAAATAAAGATGGCTTATTACTTCAGTTTTTGAGTGTACATAGAAGATTGTTCTCCCAGGACAATAATCTTGCATAATAGTTAAGAAATTGAAACTCTTCTTTAAAAGTAAAGAAGAGTGAGACACCAAGACAGCGGCAGCACTGACCGCTGTCATCTACTGACTAGTTCCTATGTGCCGAGCACAGAAACTTCACTCCTATAGCAATCGTGAAAATTTATATTTTACTTTATTTTTTATCAGTTTATTGATGTATATATACACATAAAAGCCACCCAATTTGAATGTAATTTTGTAGAGTTGTGCAGCTATTACCATAAGCCAATTTTAGGACATTTTCATCACCACCTGCAGATCCCTCCTGCCCATGTGCTGTCACTACTTACTCCTACCCCAGCCTTATGCAATAGCTGATGGACTTTCTGTGTCTGCAGATTTGCCTTTTATGGACATTTCATACAAATGGAATTTTACAGTCTGTGCTTTTTTTGAGATTTGTCTATGTTGTAGCATGGATAGGCATTTGCATTATTTCCACTTTTTGGCCATCATGGATGATGCTGCTATGAATATTCATGTACAAGTCTTTGTGTGGACACATATTTTCATTTCTCTTGGATGGAAACTCAGGAGTGTAATTGCTGGGTCATATAGTACATTTATGTTTTACTTTTCAAAATAAATGACAGATTGTTTCCGCAGTGGCTGCATTTTACATTCCCTCAAACCATGAATGAGGGCTCCGATGTCTTCACATGCTCTGTGGCACTTGTTACTGTTCATTTTTTATCGTAGTGACCCTAGTGACTGTGAAGTGGTATCTCATTGTGGGTTTGATTTCCATTTCCCTGATGGCTAATTATGTGGAGAATATTTCATGTGATATAGGGCATTCTTACATATGATCCATGTTGATGAAATGTCAATTCAAAATTTTTGTCCATATTTTATTTGCATTTTTTTCTGGTAATTTAGTTATAAGAATTTTTTAAATATACTTTGGATACAAGTCTATTTATCATAAATGTATAGTTTGGAATGTTTTTCTCCCAGTTTGTACCTTGTTTTTTGTGTCTTAATGATGTCTTTCAAAGTTGAAAATGTTTAAATTTTGAAGAAGACCAATTGATCTTTATTTAATCACTTGTGCTTTTGGTGTGCTAGCCAAGAAGACATGGCCTAACCCAAGGTCACTATTTTACTTTGTTTTTACAGAGGAGGAAACTGAGGCTTGGACAGGGCCAAGGAGATTCAAGTGCAAGGATGTGCCCAGGTGTGGGATGGTGTCCTTCGGCCACCTTGTTCTTCCCTCACTGCAGCCAGCATACAGATCCAGTGAGCTCAGGAGAGTGACATCTGCTGTGGGGCCCAGGGCCTCCCAGGCTCAAAGGTTTTTAAAGGCAGCACAGCTACTGGGAGTGTCTAAAGTACAGGCAGAAGAAACAAGTGAGTCTTCCCAAAAAACTCTGTTCTTCCTTCTTCTGGATACTTTTAGAATGATGATCGGAGTTAAAAATACCTACACGGTAACTTTCTGTGAGGGAGTTTGAATGAGTCAATGCAGCTCACTTTCAAGAGCATGGGCATGTTGGTCGGCCCCATCTGAGCTCACTGAGCCCTGGTCCTCACTGGAGAGAGGAGCCTCATGGTGACTTCCTGGCCTCAAAGGGCCCTGTGGGTTCATGAAGCATTAGGTCCGTGCTGGGGACTAAGGAGACTGTCTGTGTGAATTTGTGAAAATGTATCAGTTTACTTCTGCTGAATTAACACTGTAAAGTTCAACTATGTACTCAAACTTTAAAGAAAAGTTTAACTTTGTTTTGTAGGCAAATACATAGTATAAGTAAGTTTGTGATGATCATTTAATCGCCCAAATTTTTTTAGAAGTGCTTTTCTTTGGTTGTAAGATCTAGAAAAATATACATTTAAGTACAGAACTTGGCCTCTAATCTTTTCTTTTTAATTTATGTTCTATATAAAAGAAACTCTGTAGGAAAACAAGAGGGCAAATTATTAACTTGGGGGTGATCAAAAACTTCAACTGCATTACCCAAATTAGAAAAATTTGCTATTATAATGTGCCAATAATTAAGGCTAATCTCTGCGTCTGCTACGTTAATGTTAACACTGACCAGAGAAATTTGATAAGAATGAATTGAGAAGACTGGCTCATTTTTTGAATTTGGAAAGTATTTCACAAATGCTCTTGTGGTAGACAGCCTCGAAGGCGACCCCCAGTGGTTCTCTACCTCCTTGTATTTGCACCCTTGTGTGATCCGGTCCCCTCAAGTGTGATCTAGATGTATTGAATGGCTTGTAACAAACAGAATATAGCAGAAGTGACGAGATATCACTGCCAAGGTTAGGTTACACAGTGGCTGTGGCTGGCCTCTTGCTCTCTCTCTCTCTCTAGCTCACTTAATCTGAAAGAAACCAGCTGCCAGGTTGTGAGTCGCCCCATGGCGAAGCCCTAGGCAGGCA
>JAKFHU010000499.1:0-18105 GCA_023783475.1 Daubentonia madagascariensis
AAACCCCCCCCGCCCGCCGGGGGCCCCCTTTCGCGGGTTTCCCCTCCCCCCGGGGTTTCCCCGGGGGGCGTTTTCCCCCAGGGGCCCGGGGGCCCCCCCAAGGGCCCAAACCCAAAATGAAAAATTTCCCGGGGCCCCCCGGGGGGGCCCCCCGGGAAAAGGGGGGGGCCCGGGGGCCCCGTGGGGGTTTTTCCGGGGGGGAAGGCCCAGGGGCCCCCCGACGGCCCTTTTCGCCCCCCCGGGCCCCCGACCCCCGTTTTTTCGGTTTTTGGGGGGGGAACACCCCGGGCCGGGGGCGCCGAGGGGCGGCGGAGTAAACCCCCCCCCGCCGAGCCGCCAAATCCCCCCCCCGCGGGGGCCCCCGCCCCCAGGGCCCCCGCTGCCGGCCTTTTCCCCCCCTCTCGGGCGCCCGGGCGGGTTCCCCCCCCCCCCCGCGGGCCCCCCCCCCCGCCCCCCGCCCCGGCCCCCCCCCCCCGCCCCCCCCCCCCGGCCCCCTCCCCCCTCCCCCCCCAAACTTTTCGGTTTTTTTTTTTGGAGGGGCCCCTTTTTGTTCTTCTTTTTTTCCCCCGGCGGAAAATCCCCCCCAATTCTCTCCCGGGGAAAAGAAATTTACTGTTTTTAAAAAAGGGGAAATTAAAAAGACCTTATGAGGTCCTTTTTTTCCCCATTTATCATTTCCCCCCGCAAGGGGGTTCCTTTTTCCTTTGGTTTTCCCTTTTGGGGGAACCCAAAAACACACACCAACCCCCCACACACACACCCCCCACACTTCCAGTAAAAATTTCCCCCCCCTGGGGAAAAAATTTCTTTCCCGGGTTGGGCCCCCCGTTTTGGGGTTTTGGGAACTGGGCCCCCCCCCCGGAAAATGAAAATACTTGGGAAAATACCCGTTTTTTGTTTTTAAAATTTTTCAAAAGAATAAAAACCGAAACTTTTTTCCTTCATTTTTTTTTTTTTCTAGGCCCGGGCCCCCCCCCTTTGGAAAAAAACCCAAATTTTTTCTTTTTCCAAAAAAACAAAGGGCCCCGTTTTTTTTTTTTTTTTTTGGGAAACAAAACATTTTTAAATGTCCCCCATTTTTTTATCCCAATTTTTTTTTTTCCTTTGTGAAATTAAAACACTAAAAAAACCCAAAATTTTGCCCGGCCCTAAATTTTTTTTTTTTTAAAATTTTTTATTTTTTTTTTTTTTTTTAATTATAATTTTTTTTTTTCACAGATTTTTTAGGAATTTTCCCTTTATGTGGAAAATTTGGGTTTTTTTTTTTTAAAACCTAAGGTTTGGGGGAAAAAAAAAAAATAAGTTAAAATTAAAAGGGGGTTTTAAAAAAAAAAAACAGGTTCATGGCTTCCCCCCCAAAATCATTTATCATTGACTTAGAATTTTACAACGTTTTTTTTGTGCGATTATGGGCAAATTTTCCCGCCTTTTTTCCCCCCTTTCCCCAGGGTTTTTTGGGAAAGGGAGGAAGGGGGGGGTTGGCAAGAGGGGGGGGTTTTTAAACCCCCCAGGATTCCCCGGAATTCCCCCTTTTCCCAAAAGGGGGTAATTCATTTTTTGCCAGCCCAAAATTTTTATCCCTAATTTTTTAATTTGGTTTAAAACCCCTTTTTTCCTAAAAAAATGGCCCATGCCTGTCCAAACCTTTTTTTGCCCACCCTTTTTTTAACCCCCCGAAAGGGGTTTTGTTTTTTTTTAGTTTTGGGAAGATCGGGCCCCCCCTTTGGGGGGTTTTTGGGTTTTTTTCTGTTTTTTAAACCCCAAAGGGGGTTTTGGGGCCTATTGGGAATTTAAAATTTTTTATTTTGGTATTTTTTTAAACTAAACTTTCAAAAGAAATGCTAAATTAGATGTTTAAACCCCTTTTTTTAAAACCAAAGACCAACGCCCCTTCCCAAAAGTCAGCAAAACCCTAATATTTTTTTGGGGCCTTTTTTAAACCCCAATTTTTGGGCCCCCCAAATTTTTTTTCCCCTTTCCTTTTTTTAGACCTTTTTTTTTTATTTCCTGTTTTCCCCTTTTGCTTCCCCTTTTTCCCCAAAAAATCCCGGGAATTTGGCCAAAAATTTTTTTCCCATGGGGGTCAAAAAAATTTTAAAACCCCCTGTAAAAATTTCCCCCCTTTCCCAAAAAAATTATATTTATAAAAAACCCAAATTGCTAAAAAAGAGAACCCTGCAGTAAAATTTTCATCCTTAAACCTTTTTCATCCCCCACAAGAAAAAAACATGAACCCCTAGGGGTTATTGGGGTTTTAGCTGTAGCCCCCGCCAAAGGAAGCCCCTTTTCCCCCCGTAACTCCCCGTCCCCCCCCCTTTTTGTGGGGGAAATCTCCCCCCCTTCCCGGGCCCCCTTTTAAGGCCAAAATTTAGTAAATTTAAAGTTTTTTCCCAAAGCGGGCCCCCCCTTTTTCCCAACCCCCAAAATTTGGGGGCCCAAAAAGGGCCCCCGTGGGTTACTGAAAAGGAAAAGTAAGTTTAATTTTTTTTTTTTTTGGGAAAAAGGAAAAACCCCCCTTTCCCCCCCATCCCCGGTTTGGGATTTAAACAAAAGAACCCCCGGGGAAAAAATTATTGGGGTTCCCATGCAAGAATGAAAAAGGGATTTTTTTGGGGTTATTTTTTTTGCTTTTCCACTGGTTAAAAACCTGCCCCCTTTCTTGTTTTTTAAAAAAGGTTTTTTTTGTCATAATTTTTTTTTAATGGGTTATATTTAAATTTCTCATTTTTTTTCCCTTTTCATTCTTTTGGAAAGGGAAAATTTTTTTTAAAAACTTTTTTTATTTTAAAGTTTTTATTCCCCAAATCCAGGTTTTTTTTCCCCGCCCAATCCCCCCCCCTTCTGGGGGAATTTTGTTTTTTTTTTTTTGCTTTTTTAAGGTTTTTCCCCCTTTTTTTAGAAAAAAATTTTAAAACAAATTGGGAAAAAAAAACACAGCTAAAACTCCCAAAGGGCATGGAACCAAAATGGGTGTTCCTAAACCAAATAAATTGGGTTTTTCCCCGGGAAACCCAAAAAGGAAAAACTTTTTTTTTTAAACCCTTTCCCTTTTTTATTTTTTTTTCAAGCAAGGGGCAACCCCCAGGTTTCCCCTTTTAACCTTTTTTTTTTTTTGCCCCCGTCTGAGCTGGGAAGGGGGAAAGGGAGAGGGTTGTGCTTTTGCGGGTTCCCCCCAAAAGGGTCCCACCCCCGAAAACCCCCCAGCCCCCGGGGGTGGTTGAGTAAGGGTCAGGGGGGGTGAGGCAAAGGGGGGGTCCCCCACCCCCCCCGGGGCAAAAATTTTTGGGGGGGGTTCCCAAAAAATTCCTTTTAAATGATGCAAAAAATTTTTTTTTTTTTAAAAATTTAAAATTTTAAATGCAAAAAAAAAAAAATTTCCCCCTGGGTTTAAAAAAAATTTTTCAAAAATTTTTTTGTAAAAAACCCGGTTTTCCCCCCTGTTTTTTGGCCCTCCACCAGCCCTGGGGGGTTTTTTTTTTTTCCCCCTATGCCCCCGGCCCCATTTTTTTTGATTGCAGGGGTGAAAAGGAAACCCGCCCCACTCCCTTTTCCCAGCCCTGCATCCTCCCTTCTCCCCCCAAAAATGGGGGAAAAAAAAAAACCGAAAGGGCAAGGGTAGAAAATTTTCCCCCCGGCCCCCGTGGGGGGACATGTATTTTTTTTTAAGGGGCCCCGTTTTTTTAAAGTTTTTTGAAAATTCCATAATAAAAAAGGCCCCCCTTTTGTTTCCCAAAAAAAGGCCCCAAACCCCCCTTAAATTAAAAACCCAAAAAAAGAATTTAACTCCTTTTTTATACCCTTTTTCCGATTAAAGGGGTAATTTTGGTTTTTCCCCCCATTGTTTTCTTGGGGGAATTTTTTTAAAATTTTTTTAAAGAACATTTTTCAATTTAAATTCCCACCGGGGGCCCTATTCCCCAAAAATTTCATTTTCTTTTCATTTTTTTTTTTGTTCAAAGGAAAACCCTGAAAAATAAAAAAAATTAAATCCCTTGAAAAAAACTAATTCCCCAATTTCAACTTTTTTTTTTTTTTGAAATTTTTTACTTCCACCAAAATTTTTTTTTTTCACTTTTAACAAAATTTTTATTTTTGCCTTCTTCACTCCCATGGGAAAAGGAAAGTTTTTTTTTTCTTTCAATAATGTGGTCTGATAAAAAGAGGGGTTAAAAAATGACCTTAGTTGTCTTCTAGGCCAAATTAATAAAGAAGTGCTTTTTTAAATTATTTATTTTTTTTTAAATTATTTTTTTCATATTTTTAGAAATATCATCCTAAGTCATTTCCCCAAATTTTGCAAATGGGTTTTTTACTGGCCATTTTTGTTTGGGGGTGGCAAAGCTATCTATTAATTTATCGTAATAGAAAAGGGCTTTATGTCCGAAAGAATTACAAACAACTAACAGAAAAAACCTCCATTTCCCTACTCTGGGTTGTTTAAAAACAAAAATGTCTCTAGCATTTTTTTTTTCTTAATAAGGGGCAGGAAAAAACCCTAGAATTTTTTTTAAATTAAAATTTATTTTTTTACCTTTAATTTTTTTGGGAAAAGTCTTTTGCCTTTTCACAATATGGATTGGATTCTTTCTCTTTAGTCTGCTATGTCTTTTCGTGAAAACCAGTAGACAGAATGTAAGCATATTTTTTTTGCTTAAATTGGAACACTTTTTTAGCATTCATTCTTCACACTGGAATATTTTTTTTAAAAGCCAAAATTAAAAAGTCTATGATCCCCCCCCCTTAATTCTTCCTTGCCTTTTTACCTTTCCCTGTGGTCATATATCAAGAAAGTCGTTTTATTGTGGAAAAACCTTTTTTGCAAAAAAAGAATAAATGAATGTTTTCCCCAGAGCCTCTTTTTTCCCAAAGTGTTTTTTTTAACTTTTTTTTTTTGTTTGTTTTTTTTTTTAGTAAAAAAATTTTTCCCAAAATAACTTTGAATTTGTTTTTGAAAATTTGTTTTTTTTTTTATGGCTACATTTTTTTCTAAAACTATTTAAATGAACATATTATACAAATTTCCTATATTCAGAAAAAAAGCTATGAATGTTTTTTGAGACATTTTCCCCTAAGTAACAAATTTTTTTTTTTGGGTTTTTGGGGTTTTTTCAAAAAAATTTACTTAAAAATTCCCCGCCATGGGTGGGGACTACCAACCTCTAACAAAGAACACATCTAGACAATCCAGTTGGCCCCATGCTCTCTGCACTTTTATCTCTTCTGTATTTTTTTTGTTTTTTTTTTTTAATGTCCCTTTGTTACCAAAAAGAATTCAAAACCCCTTTCTGACATCAAAGGGTAAAAAAGGGCTTTATACACAGGAACGAGACCCTGAACAGAAAGCACATGTAAGTTGGGCCTGTCCCTTTAAAATTTAGGTTGGGGGGGGGGTTCAAAAAACACCTTTTTTTTTTTGGAAAAGGGGGCCCTTTCGGAGAGAACCCGTTTTTTCCCTCCTGCTCTTTGGGTAACTCCAAACCCCTTCTCGTAGGACTTCAAACGAATGTTTGAAAGAAGTTTTTTCCCCTGGGTTTTTTTTTGTCTTTTACTAATATCTCAAGTTTTTTCGGGATTTAACTTTTTTAAAATGTACCTTTTCATTCGTTTAAATAGAAAAAAAGTCTCATTTCTTAGGAACAAAAAGATAAAATTTTGGTGCTGTTTTTTTAAAAAATGTTTTCTTTATCCACCTTTTTTTCCTCTCAGTTATTATTCAACTCTTTTAGCTTGGAGCCCCGGGTTTTTGGGAAAAGATTTTTTAAAATAAAAACTCCTAGCCCTCAGAGTGGGAAGGGACCTAAAAATATCTGGCTCTCCTCATAACCTTTGTTAAAAGGATGTCCCTGCTGGAACGGGGCATAGAGGGGGGCAGCAAGCTTCTGGTGAACCCCGGGAAAAATTTGAGGGGGCACGGGGGGTGTCCCTGGGCATCATGATTTCCCCCCCTTCTGCTTCTTCCAAGCCCCCCCCTAAAACCCCTGGGGGGCCCTTTTGAAAACCACAAACTAGTTCAACCACTTTTTTTGGCTTGACCCCCTTTTTTTGTAACTAAAAGGGGTTTTTATCTTTGAAAATTACCTCTTGGTCTTGAAAAAAGCCCATGATGTATTTCCTCAAAAAAAAAAAAAAAGGGCTGGGGGAAAATCCCATACTTTGTAAATTGTTGAAGGGGTTTTTAATAATATTTCTTGGGGGCAAAATAAATATGAATGGATTTCAAATTTTGGAATGATCCATCAAGAAAGATTTTTAATTTTACCCTGAAATTTTTGGTACAAAACCAGAAGAAAAGGGTTTGGGAGAAGGGGGGGAAGGAGGGGGTTTTCAAAAAAAGAAAATAAAACGGGGAAAAAAGGGGGGGGGGGGGGTTTTTTTTTAGGGGGGGGTTCATTAACCTTTTTTCTAAAAGACTTTTAAAAAGGGGCCCTGCCCTTTCCCCGTGCCTCCGCCCCAAACTTTAACATTAGTATTTTCCTTCTCTATTTTGGGAAAAAGTAGGGCCGTGCCCTTTTGGGGGATTTTTTGGGGTTTTCCCGTATTTTATTAGATATGGGGCCCATTTTTGTTTTCTGCACCCCCATTCAATTTTTTTTTAAAAATTATACTCATTTTTTTCTCCATTTTTGTCTATACTTAATTCTGAAAGACTACAGAACTGTCCCCCCCAAAACGGTTTCGGCCCCTCCAAAATTTAAAAGTGAATTTTAAAAATTTTAATATAAAAAATTGTAAGAAAATATATAAGAAAATACATTTTTTCAAGTCAAATCAATTATATCAAAACATCATTTGATTGCTCTATTTTACTCAAAAAAATTACCCAAAAAAAAAAAATTTTTTTTATCTTTTTTTTGGTTTTTTTTTATTCATTAATTAAAACAAAGGACTCTCAAGTTTTCTTCTCTAAAACACTATCCTTTGAAATAATTATTCAAACTATGAAAATATTTTTAAACTAGTTGGTTAATTACAGTATCTAAAAAATTATTGATTAAAGTGTAAAAATAGAGAAAAGTTGGGAAAAAAAATTTTTAAAAATTTATTCTGAGGGCAACCTCCGTTCTTATTGTCATAGTAAAAACCCCTTGGGGAAAACTTTTTTTTACGCAAATAACTTATCTTTTCTAGATGTCCCGCCTTAAAAAAACAAAACCAAAAAAATATTATAGAAAACATATATTTTGTTTTTTAAATGAAAGAAAAACCTTTGATACATAATTTTTGTATAATTAAAAACCATTTTCCCCTTACAAATATTTTTTTTTGATAGTTTTTAATAAAATTAAAAAAAACACAGTTTTTTTTAAATATCTAGTAATTGCTTTTATTCAAATTTCAAAACATAGTTTTTTTTAAAAACAAAGGGAACCTACTATCGGTCATCAAACACTTTTAAAGGGGGTAAAAAATTCAGGCCTTTTAAAAAGGTTTAAATTAAAATTTCCCCCCAATTTTCCTTTAATTTAAAATCTTCTATTTTTTAAATTTTTAAAATTTTCCCGGGGGGGTGAATTTCCCAATTTTCCCCCCTTTCCCCCAAATGGGGCCCCCCCCATTCCCAATTTTTTTTTTAAAGGGTTTTTTTTTCCCCCTTTTTTCCTTTTTTCCCCAAACCCCCCCCCCTCAAAAACTAATTTTTTGTACCCTAACCGCAACCCTTCCCCACCAAACCCCCAAATTTTTTAAATATTTATTTTGTTCCCCCCCCTGGCCTTTTGCTTATGCCTTTTTTTCTCAAAATTTTCTTCTATGGGCCCACTCAAACCCACTCCCCAAAAACACCCAACCAAACCCCCTTTCCCCTGAAAATCCTTTTTCCCGGAAAATTCCCCCCCTCTTTTCCCCCCGGATTTTCCCCTTATTTTAAATTTTTTCCTTTTCTTTTCCCAAAAACTCTTTTCACTTTTTAAAAAAAAACCCTGATCATATCATATTATTTTGGGTTTTATTTTTTTCACAAGCAAATTTTTCTCCCCCCCCCTGGTTCCATTAAAAAATTTGGAAAAAAGGTAATTTTTTTATCCTTTTTTTTTCTCCCGAGCTTTTGTCCCCCTTCCCTTTTTCCCCTTCCCTGGGGAGATTAAATTTTTTTAAAAAATTTTGGTTTTTTAAAGGGGGAAAGAAAATTAAAAGGGGCTTTTTGAATGGATAAGTTTCATGCATAAGGGTTAATGGAAACCCCCAAATTTTAAAGAAAGAATGAAAAAAAAACACAAAACCCCAAAAAATTTTAAAAAGAATTTTTCCCCAATTTTTCCCCCAAACCTGGGGAAAATTTTATTACTTTTGGGGGATTTAAATTCCCCTTTGTTTTTTTTTTTTGGGTTTTTTTCCCCCCGTCGTTGTAAAGGGAATTTTTAGGACACCCTGGGCCCCTTTCCCTTTCTTTTGGGCCAGTACCCGCTCAAAACCCCAACCCCCCCCCCCACACAGTTTTTGCCAAAACCCCCAAAAGGCTCCCCAAAATTGCCCCCAAAAAAACGCAAAGGGGGGAAAAACACCCCTTTTTTTGGTTTTTAGAATTTCCCGGAAGGGGGGGAAAGGAATTTTTTAAAGGAAAAGCAAACACTTTTTTACCCGTTTTTTTAAAACCAAAAATTCCCCTTCCTTTTCTTTCCTTTACAAAAATTTTTTTTTAAAAACAAAAATCCAAAAAAAAAAGTTTTTCCCCGAGTTTTTAAATTAAGGGAAAAAGAGTTTTTTTAAAAGCCTATTAGGAATAAAGGTTTAAAAATTTACCCCTCAATTTTTTAATTCCCGGGTTTTTCCCCTTGCCTTTTTTTTAAAAAAAGTATTCACTGCCAGTTTTAATAAAACCCCTTTAAAAGGGAATTTTTTTTTTTTTTGACCCCGCCTTTCCTATTTTTTTTCTTTTCCAGAAGTGAAAATTTTTTTTTTAAAAAATTTTTTCCCCAATGGGCCCCTTTTAAAACACCCCTCTTTGGATTTTTTTTGAAAGGGAAATTTATTGATTTTAGTTTTAAAAAAAATTCCCCAGTTTTTTAAATTTTCCCCCAAAAAAAAAAAAAAAGAAAAAAGAAAAAAAACTTTTTTTAAAAAAAAAAAATTTTTTTTTTCTTATTTAAATGTTCCCCATTCAAACTCTTAATTAGGTACATAGTGAAAATTTTAAATTTTATTTTTTTGGTTTTTTTGCCAAGATTTCTTTTTTACTTTTAACTTTAAACTTCCCCTTTTGGGGCCCTTTGGGAAGGTTTAAAAGCCCCGACCCCAAAGGCATGGGTTTATCATGTCTGCCCCCCCCTTTTTTTTTACCATTTTGTGCCCCGTCCCCGCAAAAACAGGGGCCTGCCCCAAAAAAGAAAAGGGCATCCTTTGGGAAATTGGGGTTTTAACACTTTTAAAAATTCCCTTTTTTTTAAAAGTAAAAAATATTTAACCCCCAGAATTAAAAAGTTTTTTTTTGCTGGAAGATTGGAAAAACCCCAAACCCTTTTTTAAAAAATTTGGGAAAGACTTTTTGAAACTTTGGGAAATTTTTTAAAGAAAAAAAAAATAAAATCCTTTTTAAAAAATGTTTTTAAAAGGAGAAAAGAGGGAAAAAAAGAATTGACAAATTTTTTTTTCCCCCGTTAAAATAAAAATGCGGGAAATTTTAAAAAAATTTTTTAATTTCTAAACTTTTTTTATTATAAAAAAGTAATTAAAAAAACCCACATTTTTTAAAATTTTTTTTTTCCCTTTTTTACCCAAAAAATTTTTATTCTATGGATTATTTTTGGGATCCTTTTCCCCCTGAAAAATTTTGATCTAAAACTTTTTGCCATTTGGCATTTTTAAACCCAAAAAAAATTGGTTTTTTATGTACATTCCCCAAATTTTTAAAAGAATAAAAAAGTTTAAAAGGGGAGGAAAAGGCCCAAAAATTGGGGTTTGAAGTACCTCCCCTTTTTTTTTTTTTTTTTAAAAAATTTTTTAAATTTTTTTTTTTTTTTCCCGCTTAAAAATATTCAAACACCAAAAAGGGCCCGGAAAAAAAAAGGCCCCAAGGGGCCCAAAAATAAAAGGGGCCCCGCATGGGAAATTTCTGATTAAAGGAAAAAAGGGTTTCTTTTTAAAAGATTAATTAAAAAAACTAATTTTTTAAAGGCCAAAAAAGTTTTAATTTTATTTTAAAATTCCCATTTTTTTTTTTTTTTTTTCCCCCCCCAAAAATTTTAATTTTTCCTTTTTTTTTTTATGGGCAGAAAAATTTAAACCTAGCCCCCAAAATTTCTAAAAAAATTTTTTTTTTTCCTTTAAAATTTTCCCCTTTGCCCTTAAACTCCTTTTTCCCCAAAGGAAAAAAACAAGAAAAAACCACTGGGGGTTTAGCCCAAAGGGGATTTGGGGGGAAACTAAATTTTTTTATTCCTTTCCCTAAAATGAGATATCATTAAAATTTTTTTGGGAAAAAGGGGAAAAAAAAAAGGGGGGTTTTAAAAAAAAGATTAAATTTTTTTTCCCGCGGGGGAAATGGGGGGGACCAATTTAATTTGGTTTTTGAAACCCCCAAAAAACCATTTTTTTTTTTTTTACACCCTAGTGGACACTTTGGGCCCCGCCCCCATTGGGGGTTAAAAATAAAGGCCCCCAAACAATGGGAAAACAGGTTTTCCCCAAAAAAAAGGGTTTGGGGAAAAAATCCCCAACAAAATTTCTTTGGGGGGGGGGGAAAAAAAAACCCCCCCTTTTTTTCTCCCCTTTAAAACCCCAACCCTTTCAAACCCCCGTAAAGGAGGGCCCCAATTTTCCCCCCTAATTTTAAAAAAACCCCTGGTTTTTTTTTTGGCCTTTTGAGGGAAAAACAGAAAATTTTCCCCCCCGGGGTTTTTTTTAAAATCCCTTTTGGGAAAAAAAACTTTCCCAAAACCCCCGGGGAAAAACCAAAGGGGCCCTTTTTTTTTCCCAGCCCCCGTTTAACCCAAATTTTTCAAAAACATTGGCAAAAAAACCCCCCCACCCTCCCCTTGCAAAAAATTAGTTTTTTTCCCTTAAACCCGGGAAAAAGAGGGCCCCGGGGCTGGGTGGGTTTTTTTTTTTTAAAAAAGGGCCCCCTTTTTTTCCCGCTTTTTTAAAAGATTTAAAAAATTTTTTTTAAAGAAAATTTTTTTTTTTTGGTTTTGGGTAAGAGGATAAGGCCCCAAAACTTTCCCAATTAAATTTTTCCCTTTTCCCCGGGGAAAGGGGGACCGGAAAGTTTTTTTTAGGAATTGGGCCCCCCGCCCCGGGAAAAATTTTTAAGGGGGCTTAAAAAAAAGGGCCTCCTTTTTAACCCCAAAACCTTTCCCCCTTTCCCCTTTTAGGGGAAAGGTAAAAAGTAAATAAACCCCCCTTGGGGAATTTTTTTTTTTCTTTTTCTTAAAAAACCCCTTTTTAACCTTTTTTTTAACAAAATAAACCCCCTTTTGGGAAAAAACCCTTTCCCCTTTTTTTTTTCCTTTTTTAAAAAAATTTTTTCCCCTTTCCAAAAATTTTTCCCCCCCAGGAAATATCCCAAAAACCCCCCCTTTCTTTTTTAAAAATCTTTGGTTTTTTTTTTCCTGAAAAACCCTTTTTTTTTTTTTTCCACCCTTTTAAAAACCAAAACATTTCCCCAAAAAATAGTCCCCTTTTTTTCCCAAAAAGGGGGCCCCACAGGAAAAACCCAAACCCCCTTTTTAAAATGGTTCCCCCCCCCAAACCCCAATAAATTTCCTTTGGGGTTCCCCCCTTTCTAAAGTGGTATTTGGTCCCCTTTTTTGGGAAAAATTCCCCCCCAATGGCTTGGTTTTTTTTAAATTTTTTTAAAAAATTTTTCCCCGGAAAAACTATTTTTTTTTTTCCTTTTTTTTTTTCCCCTTTTAATTTTTTTTTGTTTTTTTTGGGTTTTTGGTAAGTTTTTTTTTAAAATTTCCTTTTTTTTTTTGGCCCAAGGGTTTTTTTTTAAAAGGGGGTAACCCCCCTTTTTTTTGAAAATTGGGCCCCTTTTTAAAACCCAAATTTTTTAAAACCCCAAATTTTTTTTTTTTAAATCCCCCCCGGGCCCCCCCCCCCCAACCAAACCCCCTTTCCCCGGGAAAAAATTTTTTATTTTTTTTTTTCCCTGGTAATAATTTTTTTCCCACCCCCCCTTTTTTGGTTTTTTTTTTTTGCTTTTTAAATTAAAAATTTTTCCCTTTTTAAAAACCAAAAAAAAACCTTGAAACCTTTCCCCCCTTTTAACCCCCCCCCGGTGGGGGCCCATTTTTTAAAAGATTTAAAATTTAACCTTCCCCCTTAAATTTCCCCCCTTTTTAGGGGGGAAATTTTCAGTTGGGGTTTCAAAAGGTTTTTCCCCTTGGGTTTTTTTTTTTTTACTGCCCTATCCAAATTTCCCAAAATTTTTTTGTTTTTTGGATTCAAAGGGAAAAACTTAAAAAAATTTTTGAACTGATTTTTTTTGGGGGTTTCCCCCCCCTGCTTAAATTTTTGGGGGCAAACCTGGGGGGTTTTTTTTTGGGAATTTTAAAAAATCCCCCCCGTTTTCAAAAAAATCCCTGTAAAACAAAAAATAATTCCCCAAATGGTGGAAAAAATTTTTTTTTTTAAAAAACACACCCAAAACCCCCCAAAAAAAAAAAAACGGTTTTTCCCCCCTTTAAAAAAGGGAAAAAAATTGAATTTTTGGGGTAAAAAAATTTTTAAAATTTTGGCCCCCCCCCAAAAAAGAAGTAAAAAGTAATGACCCAAAAATTGGGGTTTTTAATTTTCCCGGGTTTTAAAACCTTTTTTGCCCCCCCCCAAAAAATCCCCCCCAAAAACCCTTTTTTTTTCAAAAAAAATTTTTTCTAAAATTTTTCCTAAAACCCCCGGAAAAACTCAAAAGTGTCCCCTTTTAATTTTTTGAAAAAAATTTTCCAAATTTTTTTTTGTTGGGGGAAAAGGGGTTTTATTTTTTTCCCAGGTTTTTAAACCCCAAAGAAAAGTCCCCCCCTTTTTTTTAAAAATTTTTAACCCCCAAAACACCAAAAAATAATTAAAACCCCATTGGGGAAAAAACCTTTAAACCCCCAAAATTTTTTTTTTTTTTTGAATCCCAAACCCCCGAAAAAGGGGGTTTTAAATGGCCCAAAAATTTCCCCCGAAAAAAAAAAAAAAATCAACCAAAAAAAACTTTTTTTTGGTTTTTACCATTTTTTTTTTCCCCCCCTTTTTTTTAATTCCCCCAAAAGTTCCCCCCCTTTTTTAAATTTTGTTAAATTTTTTTTTTGGCCCTTTAATTTAAAAAAAAAATTTTTTTTTATTTAATATTTAAAAGAAAGGATTTTCATATTACTGTTTTTTTTTTTTTTTTCTTAGAGTTATCTTACACACATTCATCCTATTTTTTCTTATTTACAAATTTAAGCACATTTAAATTACTACTCTACTTAAATTTTTTAAATGAGAAAAATGCTTTTAAAAAAGTAGGAATTAGACATCTTGTGCCCAAAATATTTGAAAACATAATCCCTTTAAAAAATATCCACCATCTCCTCTCCCTCCCCCTTTTCTTTTAATTCAAACTAGTTAGTTTCCTTTGAAAGATGCCTTTTGCCAATGTTTCTGAAAAACTATTTTTGTTTGAAAATTTTAGGGTGGAATAGTTTTTTTAGATGAAGGAAGCTGTATTTCCCAATTACAGCTTATAAAGTAAAGAAAAAACCATAAACATCCCTTTGGCAATCAATTTTGACTCAAAGCGTCAAAAATTAGATTTTCCTCCTCCTCTAAACATTTGAATTATAAGCTCTTCTTTTTTGTGTAAGTAGATAAATTTGGGATGGAGGGTCAGCTGGGAAGCTATAAAATACACTGTATGACTACTAGAGTTAAAGTATAATTTTCAAGGTGAAACGCTCACTAAAATTGTTTACCTTTTTTCTGTTAGAGTAAAGTTTTTGCGGTCTTTAGTACTGATGTCATTTTATATTTTTCTTAGTTCCAGTAAACAACATTGGCTTTTAAAAATTTCAGATTAACACTTAAAGGTTGGAATAGATTTATTTTTTTCATGTCAGGATATGTGGTGGGTAGTGGATTGGTAATAATTGCCAAGAGAAAAGGTATTGGGATCCACTATGCCAAACAGAATTTATTTATTAGGTTGCTATGAGAAAATGAAAAAGGGTGGGAATTAGAGAGATAATTCCTAGGGCCTCTAGGATCCTATAACATATAGCTGTCTTTTTTTAAGCTTTCATGTCAAACATTCACAAATCAATCTTGAAGCTATCCTTGTGAGTGGGAAAGATGGGGATTAGGGCACTAGACAAGAAAAATCACCTCCTTCCACTCTGTTTTGGATCAACTCTTATTTTTTGAATGCATCATATGCACTTTGATGGTGCCTAAAGATAAATTGAGGAAATTTAAATCATTTTACATCAATATAATATATATTAGACTAATGTTTACTTACGAAGTCCACAAATCACTAAGCTATAAAATGACCTGAAAAAAAGTCCTTAAAGAGGCAGGGAAAATTATAGTATACCATGTTGAAAGAAATCAGACTTTAAAGAGAAATGGAAAATCAGTAAAGAGCTGTTAAGCTAGAATCTGAGATTAATTTTTACTTGATAAATAAGTCTGACTCCATGATCAATCAATGAGAGAATCAACATAAAAAACATTATAAACTGATTAAATTTCCACCCCCCCTGATGAGGGGCCACACATAAGTCTTTCCGCAGGTGATCGATGGCCAGAGGTGGGTTTTTATGAGGGCTACCTTGGTTATGTTGGTCACTTTTCCAACCTCCCCCTGACTTAATCAGCCCTTTGTCCCAGTGGGTATAAAAAAAAGATGGGGTTTGAGGATTAAAAATCAGGGCTTTTTGCATAGAAGAATAAGTAATTAATCCTTGTTTTTTTTCCAAGATCATTAAAAAAAAACTCTTATCAATTTATATAGTAACAAAGGCCCCCATCATAAATTTTCGTGCTCTTTTGGAAGGTGGAAAGTAATTTTTCTTCTCTGAAGAAAAAACCTTTTTTTTAAAAAAAAATTTTTTAATGTACTTTATCGTAAGAAGGAATTTCTAAGATCATCCCCCTTTTACTTTACATATTAGGGGCCCCGTATAAACATTTATTATTTCAGGCCCCTTTAAGTGGGGGGTGGGTATGTGTTTTGGGTTTACTTTTTTTTTAAATTCCAAAACCAAAAGTTAAGGAAAAAGAGTATGGATGGAATCCATGTACCCTAGCTTCAACCAATTAATTAAAACATGTAGCAATTTTATTTCAATCTGTAACCTCAAATCTAATATTCCTGTCACTTATTTTCCACCCTGCCCCTTTTAAAAAGTATAATTTTAAAGAAAAAAAACCCAAGCTATCATAAAATTTTAAAAAAATAAATTTTAAGAGGGAGGTTTTTTTAAGAAGGGAAATGGAAACACAGTCTTTCCCATGACTTATGGGGTTTTGTTTTTTTGGAAAAAGTTCAGGTTACCCAAAGTGGCCCAAACAATTTTGGTCCCCGAACGCCATTTGCCCTCAAAGAATTTCCCTGATCCCACCACCGCTGTGCTCTTTTCAAAATTCCTTCAGTTGGTATCCTTCCTACGCCACCCCACCAATTATCAGTGGTTAATTACCTTCCAGTGTACCTGGGTGACTATAAATTTTGGATTGGCAGCTTGGAATTTTAAAAAGGGTGCCCCCCCAAGGGAAAAATCATTACTCATTCTTTTTCACTCCATTAAAGGTTGGTTCCGGGACAATGGGAGGTACAACGTTGAGCAAATTAGACAAAGAAACCTGCCACTCCAGTTAATTTTCTTAGAGTTTGTGGATTTCAAAGGGGAAAAAAAAACTTATTACTTGGGGGGGGGGACTAAACCTCCTTTTGTAAAAGCTGTTGTTTTTTTCCATTCCCAAATTTTTTTTTCCTCTTTGGGAAAACTCTTTATACCCTCACAAAAAGCCCAGACTAGTTGACAACCAAAATAATGAAAAAAAACAAATGAAAAAAATTATTTTTTCTTTAAATTTTAGGCAAAAAAAATTTTTTATTGGGAGGGTTTAACAAGTTTTTTATGGTTGTCTAATTGACAACCTCATTTCCCCCAAAATGCCCAAACCCCCCCACCCTGTAAAAAAGGCTCCCCGGTAGGTTTGGGAAAAAATGGGGAATGACCCATTTTTTTTTTTTCAAAAAAAATAAAAAAAATTTGGGGGGAAAAAAAAAAAAGAAAACCCTATTTTTCCCCCAAAAACCAATGGGGTTTTTTTTTTAAAAGAAAAAATTTTTTAAGTAAAAAATTTGATAAAAACCCCCAGAAAAATATTTTTAAAAATTTTTTACTAAAATTTTTTTAAAATTTGGGGAACTATCCATGTTTTTTATTTTTTCTTTAAAAAAAAAAAAATGATTTTTTGGGGAAAAAAAAAAAAAGCTTCCCTTTTTTTAGATCAACCTTTTTAATTTTTCAAAAAAAAAATGGTGTTTTGAGCTTAAGATATTCATTTTTTTTTTTTTTTGCAACATAGAAATTTTTTGTCTAATTCAAAAAATTCCCTTTTTAAAAAAAATTTTCTTTAGCACTTTTCAGTTTTCCCCCTGTTTTTAAAAGGGGCTTTTTTTCTTGACAAGGGGCTTTTTTAAAATAAACTAATAAAGTCACACGATACCCCTACCTGTTAAAAAAAAAAAAACCTGAAAAAAAAAAAAAAAAACATAAAAGGGTTTTTTTTTTTTTTTAATTTTTTAAAAATTTCAACTGGTTTTAGTTTATTTTTTTTTATTTTTTTCCCCCAACAAAAAATTAAACCCGTTTATATTATAATATAAAAGTATTTTTTCCCTTTCATTGCTTCTTTTGGGGGGTTGAAATAAAAGGGTTTTTTTCCCCAAAATTTTAAAAAGATTTTTAAAAGATTTGAAAAGCTGGAATTTAATTTATTTTTTTTTAAAAAAAATTCCCATTTTTAATTTTTTTTTTCAAAATGGGAAAAACCCCACCCCTTTTTGAGAAACTGAAATTTATGGGGGAAAAAAAAAAAAAAGGCCCCCTTTATTTTTTAATTGCCCCACCCAAAATATTGAAAAAACCCCACTTTTTTTTAAAACATAAAAAATTTAACATTTCCTTTCAAAAAAATTTGGGGAAAAATTCCCTTCATAGGCAACAAACCCCAAAAGGAAAAGGGAAAAAAATTTTTCAAATTTTTTAAAAAAATACAGATTTTTCATTGGTTTTTTTTTTTATGGTGGAAAAAAAAAACCCCTAAAAAATATCAGGAATTTGTATTTTCAAAAAAAAAAATGAAAAAACCCCCCTTTTTTTTTTTTTTTTTTTGTAAGGGGCCCGGCCCCCCTTTTTGGGCCTTTTTTCAAAAACCCCGACTTAAAAAGAAAAAAAGCAGGGGTAAAGCAAAAGGGGGCCCTCTAATCAGCATCTAAAATTAAAAAAAAAGAAAAAATCATTTAAAAAAAAATTCCCCAAGTACTTTTTTGGGGGGGGCATGTGGGCTGGTTTGGTTTCAAGCATGGGGGACAAAATTTTAGTGTTTTTAAAAAAATTTTTCTATTTTAAAAAAAAAACCCCTTCTAAAAAATTTTTTCCCTAACCCTTTGGGGGAAAAAGGCCCTTAACTTTTTTTTTTTTTAAAAAAAAAATTTGAAAAATTTTTTTTTGATAAAAAAAAAAGCAGTTTTTTTAAAAAACCCTTTTTTTTTTAGAAAGGGTTTAAAAAATCAATACTGTAAAAAAAAATTAAAAAGGGACAGGGGGCTTTTCCCCCTTGATTTTTTTGGTGGTGAAAAAAAAAAAAAAAATTACTTTACCAAAAAAAAAAAAGGCCAGGTAAAAATTTAAAAGGGAAAAACAGAAAATTTTTTTTTTTTCCCCCTTTTTTTTTTCCCCCATTGTAAAAACCCCCGCTATAAACCCCCCTGTTGTTTTTTTTTTTTCAAAGGGGCAGTTTTTTCAGGGCAATTTTTTAAAAAAAAAATTTTACCCCAAATGGATAAGGGGGATTAAAATTTTTTTAAAAACTTTTTTCCCTTAAAAAAGCTCCTTTGTGGGTTTTTTAGGAAAAAGGTAGTTTTTTCAATGGGGAAAAAAGCCCCAAAACTTGGCTCCCTTTTCCCCC